>OZ038484.1:81981469-81991469 GCA_964036315.1 Acanthosepion esculentum
TCCGAAAAGAACGACACAACATAACAGTGGGCCACAACTCACAAGGTAATTTAACAGTATCGAACGAGGAGTGAAAAAAGACACCCCTCCGAAGATAACAGCGACGACCAAGTCATACGTCGAATAATACATTTTCATCAGTCACTGGACTAGTTTATCGACTAAAGTTACAGTGATTTTAATTTTGGTTTTTGTTGTGCCTTAAAAAAGTAATATGGAAGAGTTCTTGGAATTTTCGAAAACCATGTGTTCTGCTATGCAGCAGCAACAGACACATTGGGAAGAACAAAAGAAATTGATTCAAACACAAATCGAATTATTGCAAGTACAACAATTCCAGTATCAACAACAACAACAGATACAAATGCAGGAACGACAGGAACAGCAGTTAGATTTACAAAAGCAAATTTTAAAGAAGCAATAGTCTTGGAAAAGATATTAACAAAACAAGTCGATCAAAAGGAAGGATCAAGATTTTTCTCTGTTGTAGGGATTACTAATTCACTTTCAGAATTTCATTACAAACCTATGGAAGGTGTAACATTTCCAGTGTACTTCAGACGGTACGAAACAATTTTTTTCAAAAAGATGTCAGTTATGGTCTGACGAAGAAAAAATTATATTACTATTACAAAAATTAGGTACTCAGAAAAACACCAAGTACACTAATTTCATTCTACCAAAGAATCCGGAGGATATATCGTTCAAAGAAACGTTTGAAATATTGTCTAAAATATTTGGTGAACGTGAAAGTTTATTTCTTACACGTTATAAATGTTTAAATATGGTTAAACAGGAAGATGACTTTATTTAAAACGCAGGAAAAGTGAATTCTCAGTGTGAATTATTCAAGATCAAAGAAATTAAAGAAGACATGTTTAAGTGTTTCATTTTTGCTCAAGGGTTAACTGCAACAAAGGATAAAGAAATTCGTTCAAGAATACTGACAATTATGGAACAAGATACAGAAGTAAAGTTACAGAAAGTTACAGAGGAATGTCAGAAATTACTCGATATAAAACGGGACAATATAAGTATAGAGGAGAAAAATATTGCCCAAGTAAAGAGTTAAACAACGAGTCTACCAGAAAGTAAAATACTACTGCAAAGCATGTGGTGGAATAAACCATGCTACAAGTGTTATTTTAGAAATAAAATATATTATGAATGCGGTCGAAAAGGTCATAAAGCTACTTTGCAAAAAGAAAAAATACCAGAAGTCCAAAAGGATAAATAGTTTTATCTAAAAGGGATACAAATAATGAAGGAAGAAAATATGTAAACGTTAAAATAAATGGTCGAACTATAAGCTGTCTGCTTGATACAGGAAGTGACATATCTATAATCAACGAAGTTACATGGAAGAAAATTGGATAACCAAAATTACAAAACACTCAGAAAAGGGCCAGAGGTGTTTCTGGAAGAAAGCTAAAATTCAAAGGAGAATTTTACGCGAAAGTGTCATTTGACGATAAAACGTACAAGGCAAAAATCTACGTCATATCTGGAAGAAATTCAAATGTATTTGGTATTGACTGGATTGTGTTATTCAATTTATGGGAAAAATCAATTAACACGTTTTGTAGAAACTGAAATGTGTCGAAAATAGCAAACAGACAGAAAAATTCGTTGAAGGCTTAAAAGATGAATTTAAGGAAGTATTTGCTGACGGACGAGGTTGCTGTACTAAGACTGAAGTAAAGTTCTAGTTAAAGGATAATGCAAAACCAGTGTTTAAGCAGAAAAGAAAGGTACCATTTTCGTCATTTGAAATGATAGACAAAGAATTACAAAGACTAGAAGAGATTGGAGTAATTAAAAAAGTAGATTACTCTGAGTGGGCGTCACTCACGGTGTACGTAAAAAAGAAAAATAAGAAAATAAGAGTATGCGCTGATTTTTCAACGGGGTTGAATGAATATCTAAAGGACCACAGCTATCCTCTTCCTACGCCTGAAGAAATTTTCTCAAGGTTGAATGGAGGAAGATTTTTCTCGAAAATTGATCTGTCCGAAACTTATTTACAAGTCAAAGTCGAGGAAGAATGTACAAAGTATCTAACTATACATAGACACATAGAGGGCTATACAACTTAAAACGTTTGCCGTTCGGGTTGAAGGTAGCCCCAAGTGTGTTTCAACAAATTATGGATACGATGCTGACTGGTCTTGAATTCGCAATGGCATACTTAGATGACATATTGATAAAGAGCCAAAATTTGGAAGAGCACAAAAATCATGTTCGAGAAGTATTCAAGAGAATACAGAATTACGGATTTAAAGTGGGCCTTGACAAATGCGATTTCTGCATGAACAAAATTTAATATTTGGGTCAGATAATTGATCATAAAGGAAGAAATCCTAACCCAAATAGAACAGAAGCTATTAGAAATATGCCTATACCGGATAATGTAACAAAATTACAATCATTCCTGGGTTTAGCAAATTATTATAGTTATATATTCGTAAAATGCACGAGTTGAGAGCTCCGTTAAACGAGTTATTAAAAACAAAAGGTAAGAAATGGTGTTGGACAAAAGAATGCGAAGAAGCATTTAAAAAAATAGTGCTTATCATCGGATTTAGCATTAGCACATTACGATCCGAAAAAGGAATTAATTGTAGTATCAGATGCAAGTGAATATGGTGTATGTGCGTTTTTTTTTTACATAAATTCGAGGACGGATCAACGAAACCGATTGCACACGCATCAAGAGCATTATTACCTGCGGAAAAAAAATTATAGTCAGATAGAAAAAGGTCTGGGAATAATTTACGCCATTAAGAAATATCACATATTTATTCATGGTAGATCGTTCGTTTTGCAAACGGACCATAAACCACTACTGTCGATTTTTGGTTCGAAAAAAGGCGTACCAGCCCATACTGCAAATAGATTACAGAGATGGAGTGTTATTTTACTCAACTACAATTTCAAAATGCAATACTTTCCATCAAGTAAAATCGCACACGCAGATGGTCTACCTAGATTAATCCCCCAAAACTCTGAATTGCTGGAAGAAACGGTTATAGCAGCACTAAAAGAGGAAAAAGAACTAGCGGAAGTACTTGTTAACACCGTTAGAGAGCTACCAGTGACACTGGAAGAAATTTTAAAAAAGCAGCGAAAATGGATGAATATATTACTAACATGAAGAAACATGCAAGGTGGAACGAAAAGAAGAAAAAAGGTTTAAGGGTGTCTCCATTTTCGGTATGCGACGAAACGCTGATGTATGCGGATAGGGTCGTAATACCACGTGTCCTACAAAAAAGACTTTTGAAAGAGTTTCATATGGGCCATCCTGGAACCTCCAGAATGAAGTCGCTTATGAGAGGTTACGTTTTTGGCCTAGAATGGACCAAAATATAGAAGATATGATAAAACAATGTAACGGTTGTCAGTTAGCAGCCAAAGCTCTACCGATAAGGACTCAACCCTGGCCAAAAACGGACGTTCCGTGGACACGTATTCATATTGACTATGTAGGACCATTAAAGGGATACTATTATCTAGTAATCGTAGATAGTTTTTCCAAATGGCCTGAGGTTTATAAGTATAAACACCCGACAGCTTCAAAAACCATAAAAGCGTTAGACGAAGTATTTAGTCGTTTTGGAGTAGTAAATACAATTGTAAGCGACAATGCTACTATGTTTACCGGGAAGGAATTCAAAGATTACTGTGATTCGTTGGCAACTGAAAATGTAACAATGCCGACGTACAATCCTAGATCAAACGGACAGGCAGAAAGGTTTGTCGACACATTCAAGAGAGCATTAAGAAAAAATAACGGAATCGACACTGAAGAAAAAAGCTTACAAAAGTTTTTAGCGGTATATAGGATAAGACCAAATCAGAATACAAACGCTAATCTATCACCTGCAGAAATTATGTTTGCAAGGAAAATACGTTCAGTGTTCGATAGGATGTTACCAAGTAAGAAAAAGAAAAATTATACGAAAGTAAATACAAAATTTACAACGTATAAAGAGGGCGATAAAGTCTTCTTTAAGAACTATCGGTCAGGAAAGTGTTTTTGGGAGGACGGTATAGTGTGAAAAAGAATCGGTAGAGTGATATATGTTGTGAAAGGAAACATTTTTTTTGCAAAAGACATATTTATAAATGAGATACAGATGGAAGTGTTATACGATGCTTTCCAAATCCAACCCTCCATAAACAGTGAAGTACCGATGAAGGTAACATCGACTCCAAAAATCACTGATTCTCAAAAATAAAAAAATACACCAACTCGGAATGGGAGGAGAAAAAGTGATAGAAAAAGGAAGAGGACTACACGTCTATGTCCAAATCCAAAGAGAAAAAAATATTGAAAGCAAAATTCTAGGGAAGAATTTAGTTCAGGGGAAGGAGTTATAGTGGAACAACCTGGCACACCCTGACATGGATTGGTCAGTCTATAAAAGACTGACAAGCTACTGAAGAAGGAGGAAAGTGAGACAGACAGACAGAGAGAGCGAAGGCGACCCTTACAAACCTCCGTGACTTATCTCCTGTTTTCCTTAGTATTACAAACTCTTGCTCATTTGTACTTTACGTACAATAAACCATTGTTATTTGTTACCTGATTGCTTGTGTTATTGTAATCTTTCCACTCTAGATTACTTTGTTGTTTATATCGTATAATCCACGATATAACAGTTATTAAACGAATTCTAACCACTTATTAAAATATAACTTATACGGGCGAATATACATAGATAAAAATGGTCTAATAGAACAGAAACAATCAATAGGGAAAGAAAGGACATTAAAACAGATATGTACGTATAAAAATAACATAATCTAATATATAAAAAAAAAGAAAATTCCAAACACAAATAGATATAAAAAAATTTTTTTCATATGTCTATATATGATTTATTGTACATTAGTTGAAAAAAAAAAGAACTAACTACAGATATGTGTACAGTGCACACACATTCATTACTACAGACAGAAGCACAGAAAAGCCTACCTATAGATAAATATATACACTCATATATATATATATCCACACATATACATACATACATTACGCATATGCATGTATACATATACAGAAGCATGCATAAATACATCGACCCACACAGCAACGTAAAAAAGTAAACAAACCAAATATAAATATATATACACACATCCATATATATATATATATATATATATATACACACACACATAAAAATAGGTATATATATATATATATAACCTACACATATTCTAACAATATTATCTTATTGACGATAAAGTACAGTAAAGTCCATAATAATTAAAAAAAATTAACAAGACACATTTGTTGATTAAGTCTATAAGCAATTAAAAAACCCTTATCAAACAAAAGTAGATTTTAGTTAATATTGATGATACATTCCAAGAAACTAAGATATACATACATATAAAGTTGCGGCGAAATGTTCAGAACGGCATTGTTTTCGTCAGAAACGTAGGTATAAGTTTTTATTAAAGTTGTTATATATTGTATAATTTTCACAGACAATAAATACGATATTAATTGTTATTGTCTGAGACTTTGATGTAATTTGAGAGGATAATACAAAAGTTATGGATGATTTAGTGATTTACTGAAAAACCCATGGCGGCCAAAATGATCAGAACCGTTGAAAAAAATTACAAAATAATAAAAAATGACAGAGAATACTGGAATTATTTAATATTTAGTGTGAAGCCCTTTAGCTTCAATCACACTGACGTCTTCGACTGCATGAGGAAATTAAATTTTCAATTTCTTGCTGGGTGATCATATTCCATTCTTCTTGAAGGGCATTCCATAATTGCTCGGTTGTTTTAGGATTTCTGGCTTTCGAACGTTCTCCTAGAATATTCCACACATTTTCAATAGGATTGAGATCTGGGCTTTGAGCAGGTCAATCCATAACAATAACCTTTTCAGCCTTGAGGAAGTTCATGACCACCTTATCCTTGTGACATGGGGCATTGTCCTGCATGAATATGAGTGGTCGCCATGGGTTTTGCAGTAATTCACTAAATCATCCATAACTTTTGTATTATCCTCTAAAATAACACCAAAATCTCAGACAATAACGAATAATATCGTATTTATTGTCTGTGTTATATTATAGAATATTCAAATTTTTCGTTAAGACATACATAACACGCGGCATATAGGGAGTTACATTTCCGGGGTTTCTTGATTAATTTACATTTAACAGTAGGTGTTTTATTGTTTCTTTTAGACTCCAAAAATACTTGGATAATGAAGTCATGTACTTATTGTTATTAAAAGATTGCATATGCCCCCGCCAACGTTCCTTGAATGGATTCATGGTGATACCAATAATGGATTCATGGTGATACCAATGTAACTTTTTTTTTATATTTGGGTTTTCTAGTGTAGAGATGGTACTAAGATAAACTACAGAAATAGTCATACAATTATTCTGTAGTGGACAATTATTTGGATTCCTACAATTGCATAAGTTCTTATTCGTGTCATACTTTGTAGTGCTGCCTGCAACCTGGTGAGTAGTCAAGATTTTTGAGTCCCTATACTTGTTAAAGACTCTGCTTTTATGTTTTTTTAATTATTTTGTCTAGTTTATCCGCACAACTATAGCTTTATTTAAGGGTGTTAGGATTAAATATTTTATTAAGTGGGTTAGTTTCTGGGTTGGGGAAATGTTTCTTGATCACCTTTAGAAATATACGTCATAATTTAGTTTTAACCATTATATTGAAAGGGTGTGTGTGTGTGTATATATATATATATATACACACACTCACCTGTAGACACAAACCAAAGTTTACATACCTACACATACGGACAAACAAGCTCACATATGATAGGTTTCAACACATATGATAGGTTTTAACACAATCATATGTGAGCTTGTTTGTCCGTATGTGTAGGTATGTAAACTTTGGTTTGTGTCTACAGGTGAGTGTGTGTGTGTTTATATATATATATATATATATATATATATATATATATATATATATATATAAAATGAACATAAAAGTCAACACTTAGAGGCGACAGTCTGTTTCATGCTAGAATGCAATCGTCAGGCCACTATATATATATATATATATATATATATATATGCTTCGATGTGAGTGTACTTATATATGTGGATATGGGTATTTATGCATGATTATATATTTGTATATGTGGATGTATGTTCGTATGTCTTCGTATATGTACATGTATGTATATCTTAGTATTGATGATACATTCCAAGACACTAACTAAAATCTACATTTGTTTTTTTGCTTATAGACTTAATCAACAATTGTGTCTTGTTACTTTTTAAAAACTTATGGATTTTACTGTACGTTAACGCCAATAAGATAATATTGTCAGAATATGTGTAGGTTTATATATGTATATACCTATTTTTATGTGTGTGTGTGTGTATATATATATATATATATATATGCGTGTGTATGTATATGTGTGAGTATATATATGTGTGTGTATATATTTATCTATAGGTAGTCTTTTCTGTGCTTCTGTCTGTAGTAATGGATGTGTGTACACTGTACGCATATATCTGTAGGTAGTTCTTATTTTCTTTCACCTAATGTACTATAAGGCGTATATAGACATATATGAAAAATATATATTTTTATATATATTTGTATGTTTGGAATTTTCGTTTTTTATATAGTAGATGATGTTATTTTTATACGTATATATCTGTTTTATTGTCATTTATTTCCCTATTGTTTGGTTCTATGTTCTATTAGACCATTTTTATCTATGTATATTTGCCCGTATAAGTTATATTTTAATAAGTGGTTAGAATTCGTTTAATAACACTTTCAATCTTGAATATTTCTTGGTTGTTGTATCGGAATGTCTGGGTCAATGTATGTAGGTGTATGTACATGTCTGTATCGGTGTCTGTGTGTATTGTAACTTGTATGCACATTGAATTGTGTATGTTTGTGAGTGTTTTGTTTAATTTTTTTTTCTAAAGCATCGTGGAGATGTTTCCTGTCTCGTCACTTTTTTGTTTGTGTGTATATATCTAAATATGTGTCGGTGTTTATGTATTATAATCTGAGTGTGTATGTATTGTCTTTCGCAAGATGTCATCACCCCATCCCTACACTTTGATTTCAAATATATCCATGTTGTCATGAAGTTAAGAGCAGTCGATCTTAACGTCTATTCCAACATAATTTCAATAAAAAAAATAGATTAACATGTATTTTTTCTTTTTTCCTCAGTAATTTAATAATTTTAAACTTAATGGTGATTAAATTTAGATTATCAAATGTGTAATCTTTTATTTTTTATTTCAAATTTTATCATATAATTTAATACTTATTAATTAGAATAAATTCTATTTTAGTATAACCCCGAACTGTAAAGCATTTAATAGCTATTATAACGTTATTTCGTTGTCATGTTTGTTGAATTCACGTATACTTGTATTGTGATTGGTCATTCTAGCTTATGTAACAGCGTTTCCCCTTTCGAGGGGTGGTTAAATAATTTGAATCATTTAAAACCCTTTATTCTACATTCAACATGATCACTTGATAAGACACCAGAGGTGTTGAAACGAAATGGCTATATTTTTTAGTTATTTTATAAAATATTTGTTATAATTTTTAAATAAATAATTATATATATATATATATATATATATATATATATATATATTAGTTTACGAAAAACTAGGTAATCCGTATGGGTAGATCCAAGGAGGATAAAATCCAGAGAGCTCAATGTAAGTCAGAGCTAATAGTTTAAATAAAAACAGACCACTTTAAGGTTCCATATAATAAATTATTTCACCACAGCCCTTTTAAAGGACAGCGGATCATCAGATTTTATTTCCAAAGGTTGAAACGAAAAATGAAAAGAAATTTACACATTTATGACTGGCAGTAATAAGTAAATTAACGAAGTGAGGGAGTGAAGGGGGGTTTGAAGGGGGTAGAGAGACATGATTGAGTTAGATGTAATATTTGTATTCTTTCAACTTTAAATTTTTGGAGGAAAACCAGACATTGACACATTAAATCTGTTAACGGAAGTTATATATTGATATGGGAGGGGGATAAAGAGAAAGGGAGAGAAAGAAGTTGTGATAAAGTGTCATTAGTTTTCTTTGGAATGGACGCTGTTTTTTGCTTTACTTTGAGAGTTCATAAATATTATAATTTTTTATATAAGTGTGAATGTTTAAACAGTCTAAGGAATTAAATTATATGTTAGTTAAAGTTTTTTAAAAACTTTATTACAAACATTTGGGGATTTAATATGAAATAGTCGATTAGAAAAATATTCATAGAATTTACATTAAAACTCTAAAAATTTTATTTTCAAATATAAGTTTACTTCTAGTTGTAATTGATTATTAAGGTGATATCTGTATCGGTTTGAATTTTATTCATGAGTTCAATTAGCGACTATTTTTAGATTGGTAATTTCTCTTACTTAAAATTTAGTTTTAAGTTAATATGGAGTGATATTTGAATGTAATATTAGGGATCTTGCTCTATCATATACTGTAAACACATCCATATAAATTTCATATACATACGTTCTTCTACATCTGCAGTCACTCATACAGGTACACATGTACCTATATACATGGGTAATTTCATGTATTAGTCTCTACATATATCCTTTTAAATATTTCCGCATACTTACATATATATAGGTGTGCCCTTAGAATTCCCTAAACAAGCTTAGGTAATGACTTTAGTATTCAATTATCAAAATTCTAAATATTTTATCATTAATAATGATTATTAAAGGGTAATTCATTTAAAAAAAAAAGCTTACCTATATACCTACACGTATATACATATCAATATTCATACCGGCCAACTACAAATATATGTTCACAATACACAGTTACACCAAAGCATGCCTATTTTCTATATAAAAACATATACGTATACATGTCAAAAAACGTATCAATGTTTCAGTTCAATTACATATTACTGTATACATAGTTATGTGTTCACATTCATATGTGCATAACAACATTTCAAA
>OZ038484.1:82006481-82191481 GCA_964036315.1 Acanthosepion esculentum
CGTGAATGTCCTGCTGTATATCAAGGGTTAATTGATAAATGTCAATTCTGTTTGAAATGCTCATTTCATGATTAACATTGACTGAAATGCATTGAGAAGAAAGATTATATACAAATAATTTGTGTAAACAATTTTATGATGTATGTATATATATCTATAGAGCTATATTTATTTATTTCATTGTAGATTTAGTAAAGACCATACATATATATATATATATATATATATATATATATATATATATATATGTATACACACACACACACACACACACACACACACAAAAAAATGATTTTTTTTTATTTAGCCACTAACAGCATGTTTCATGCTGTGTGATTTTTCAAATTGTATGTTTTGTTAGACACACCCAGACTCCATAGTTCTTTTCTATGTTTTACAAAAGAAATGTGTCAGCATGTTGACAATTCAAAATAATTTTATACCTTTTGTTTATTGACCCATTCATGTGCTTGAATTCTATGATTTTCAGTTTCTATTCAAGATTACATACATATATATATATATATATACACACCACTCTGCTCTTTTGAACAAATGTTTATACCTTGTTTCCTGTTTAGGATTAGGTTTCTGTTTCCTTCTAAAGTCTTCACATTCTTTCCCTGTAAACCCTTGTATCTTAGGGGCATTATCACCTTACTTGATGTGAATTGATTAAGAAAAAATTAAATTTATAACCTACTGTCCATGGGTCGTAAAAAGTGAAAGTAACTAACATTTATGCCTTCAAGAATGATTTTTACTCTGGACAATTTTGAATTCATCTTTAGAATATAATAAAAATAAAGTAACTTTTTTTCAACCTTAATTTGAAAAGAATTTGTATAATTTGGCAAACTACAAAAATGTTGGATTCATTTTTCTCTTCCTTTCTCAAATGCATTATATATAGTTGTGTGTATATGTGCACAGAAAGTATGTGTAAACAGTCATTCTGGTATATGGAATTCTATTTCTGTGTAAGTGAACTTGTTAATCTGTTTGATATAAAATAGAATTTCACAGTGCTGAACTGACTGAAATAATTCAAATCATTATCTTTTCACTTAGCTATCATAAATATAACTTCTGGTTTTGATTATAATATATAAAACCTTTACATATTTCCATGTAAATCTTAGATGACAAATTGTTTTAAGTAACATAGTTAAAATTGGAAGGACAAATGGGTCATTAAATGATAAGCTTTATTTCTCTAACTTTTACATTAGACAAGATGCTAATTCCTGGTCTTTCCTTAAATGAATATTGCATATGATGTTCATATCCTTAGGATATGAATATCATATGCAATAAATGAATCATATCCTTAGGATATGAATATCATATGCAATAAATGAATCATATCCTTAGGATATGAATATCATATGCAATAAATGAATCATATCCTTAGGATATGAATATCATATGCAATAAATGAATCATATGCAAAAAGAGAATCTCATGCTTGATCAATAAAGAAGATTGGATTTCATTTTATTAAAGATTTTTCATAAATATTCTTCCTATAGAATTAATACATTTCTACTGTAAATTGATTGATCAATATTTAAAAAATTTCTTTTTCTTTTCAGTCCATAGTTTGGTGGCCCCTTCACCGAAGGACATCTATCACAATACCACTGGCCGGTTACACAATTCAAGGCAAATCATAACAATAAAAAAGGATCATCATTCAAAAGCACTGCCCAAATACTTCAAACCAAATCAGAAACGCTGCTGTCGAATCGGTAACAAGGTAGCTCGACGGAAACTATCTTGTAGCATCCATATTCATATAATGGCGAAGGAAAACAATATATCGCATATTGGCAACCCTTATCGGCGCAAACGCAGATACTCTGGCAAGCTTTTCCCAAGATCAGCCGATGTGCTGCCAAGTATACCAGTAATTTTGAGAAGTGCTGTCGGAACAGGATGGAATTTTTCAAGCAGATGAAGCTCTGCAAGAAGTTAAAAGCAGCAGAAAGAAAACGATGCCGGAAAGAATTTTCTCTGAAGTACTCCTAGCGGTAATTATGAACACACCAAAAATGTACATGGGTCACATGTAATGTATAGATAAATTGACAAACACAGAAAATTTCACAGGAAAACACAAAATTCATGTGTCACTCCTTGTTTTACATACTCATTCCTATATGGTATGGTATTGACATATGCACATTTAGCAGAGAGTCACATATAGATATGAATGTGAATACATACAGACATGTGAAGATACATATACAGACATGAATACACAGATACACACTATATATATCTATATATATATATATATATCTCATATATCTATATATATATACATATTTATGTATATCTCATATATCTATATATATACATATTTATGTATATCTCATATATATATATATATATATATATATATATACACACACACACACACACACACAAAATTATGTGCATGTATACTTAACTATGTATCCACATAATATACACTCACTTACTCTATATTGCCTGATGTCTCTCTCTTACCTGTGGGCCTGCCTGGTGATTTAGCAAGTTTACTTCTGATATTACAAGTCAATGTTTGAGAAAATTTTGAATGTTGCATTTTAGAGTAGGCACTCTCTACTATATTAAGGAAATTAGCACTTTCCTTTCCTCTTGAAAGCCAATGTAGTTGTAATCAGGAAAAATACTTAGGTGGTAAGATTATCTTTTATCATGCTGAAAACAGATACATTTGCATACATTCTTAGGTGAATATGAAAAACTGGCTTAATTTGCTTTCTTGATTCGTAAACAACACTAAAAAACACAATCTCATCCTTCTTACATTAAGGGAAACAAGATTACTTGAATCCAATATTCTCTTAATTTAATTTCTCTTGGTGCATGCACAAAATGTTTCACATAACTCTGCTTTCTACTGAATGTATGCCTGTAAACAAAACTGGCAATAAAGAAAATAGAAAAGATCATTTTATAGTGCACACCTCCAAACATTTCCTGAAAAAATATTTCCTATTGTGATAGATGTATTTATATATACGCAAAGTGGCATAGACATATTCATTGTACTAACAGATGTTTTCAAACAAAATCTTGTAGAATCAGATGTTTTCTTGTACCCACTTACCCACAGAGTTTATACTTTAAAGCAAAAGTATTGAAATATACAGTGTCCTTAGAAATCTATCTAAGAAATATATTCATTTTTCTTTATATTTATTGACATTCTTTATACAGATGAACTGTATGTGTAGAAAAACAAGATAAGAATTTGAGTTGTTGGAAAAAAAAAAGGATTAATGAAAAACTGTTCTGAGAAGTGAAAAGCCACATGCAGGGAATTGTAAAATATAGTTGCATTATGACGATGGCTGTTACTTTATATGTACAGACTCAGAGAAGAAAAAAGGACTGATCTGATTGGCTTTTATATTTTCTATGAAAGAATGAGAAATGTTGATAATCTTGGTAAGTTTCAGGAAGACAAAGAAGTGGATTAATTAAAGGATTAACTCATAGAAAAGTAATAACCATAATATATATGTATGTAATGTTTCTCTTTTCTTGCATCCACATATGGTATTTTCAAATGTTATTTTAGTTTTTTTCAGGCTTTTTGCTTATTAATATACAAATTATATATATATATATATATATATATATATATATATATATATAAGCAAATTTGTATAAACAAAGCGAAAATAACAATCAATAAGCATTGATTAATTATAATGTTTTGTTGTTTTAGTGGTGCTTGGACTCTTTTTTATGCCATTTCTTGTTAATTTCAAATAAATCAGAATTAATCCTTTTATTATCTTATTTATTATGGTTATATTCTAATCTCTTACAAGATGCCAGCCTACAAATAACTGTCAAAGAATTATTTTTATCTCTGCTTCTGACTGTTGTAGAATTTCATCTTAGTTCATATTAGCAATGTCACTGATTAAGATTCATTTGTTTTAAGCTGGTTTCTGTTTGTGACAAACCAACAAGGCTTTTTTAAATAGCTATTAATATTTTCTGAATTTGTTGTGTTAGGATATAAATGGTATTTGTTTATATATTTGACATAAAATCGTTCCTTAACTGAGAATCAAGTTTTGTGAAAAATTTATATACGTATGAATGTTAATGTCATTTGATCAAAATAAAAAGATGTTATAACAAATATTGTGTTTCCATGGTTTTTCTTTTCCTATTAAAACTTATTAGTTTATTTATTTGCATCCAAAATAAGTATTAAATTTTTTATCCAAAGATGAAATTTGATAGTAATTCATAAAAAGTTCAATTTCTATTTATTTCACAGAAATGATTAGAATAAACAATAAGTTATTGTGCAACAAAATCATTTTTTTCATATAGAATATTAAAGAAACTAGCAAATATCTTGATGGTAAGTGACTGTTATTCATTAATTTGAATTCAGCTTGAACATTAACTTAACCTCATAGTCCTGTGTTTTCATTAAAGCTAAGTGAGCACTTATTCAAAAATCTATGCAGAGCTTAATTTTGGCTAAGTATGGATTGTTATGGTAGTAAGAATTGAAGTCACTCCTAATGCATCTAAAAGTCCAGCTTATTACACCCAAATTAGCTACCCAAAATACTGATAAGCACATTCCTTTTATAAGATAATTTCTATAAAATACTTTAAAAAATTAATGTTGTTATGTGAATTTTTATTGCATGATATTAGATTGTTACATAAATTTGTTAGTTTCTTATAATTTATTTTAATACTTAATAGTTCTGATGAATCATACAACAATGTATTCTCCTTCATTGTTTATGACCTCATGCCAACAATCTAACTGTTCAGGGACTTGACACTAGGTTTTGACTCATCAAGCCAAGTTTTAATTTCCACATTATTGAACAAAACACCCCTCAAATTGCTAGAAAGTAACAGGAAAAGTCTGAATGGTCTAATCAGGCGAATATAGTGGATGTGGCAGAACTGCTGCTTGAACTCATGTTTGATTATTTTGAATAATCACAATGTATCCCCATACGGCTGAATTGCCTCTTTGAGCTTGTTCATTTGTTCATGTGAACCTGTAAATACAGGAAGATTCTGATAATGAATTCCCTTGAACTTTCTAAAGCATTTAATGAAATTTAAATCCTAATTTCATTCAAGTGACAATTTCATTGAGAATTGTTCTGAATGTTTTGTACAATCAATAATTTCATGTGATAATTATAATTTTCTCTTTGAATCACTCCTTATTCCTTATGCTGATATCCATAAGTAAAAAATAGTACACCTATTGAAATTTTTTTTTATTGAATTCTAAACTCAAAGCTAGCATATTTATTGCATTCATCTTTATTTAAGTTATACAAAACTGTTATTTTGATATGCATGAGAAATATTCGTATTTTAAGAGGAATCTTTTGTCTATTTGGCTAAGCTTGATAGAGAAACTGCTTTTCTATTAGAAACTGGTAAAAATTTTGCTGAGAGTTGCTGCAAGATGCAAACCTATCTACATTAACATGAATAAAGTATGTGGCTAAAATTAATTGTATTTTCCCTCAAAAGATTGCTAATAAGCATTTTAGAAAAGGCACAGGGAAGCTATGTTATGGTGGTTGGAAAGAGAATGAAACCAAGATGCTATATCAGGACCAATAACATTGCAGATTCTTTGGATTTTCTCAAGAATCTCTAAATAGATAACAGTAGCATCAGACCAGATGTGGCAGCAATATTCAAAGCAAGGACGAATGGTAGACATAGATATGCAAAATAGATTCTGGAGAGCACAGTGAACCAACTTTCTTAACAGCAGACCTATCAATGAATTCAATATAGTCTTTCCACTTCGTGTCAGCCGAGATTGTTAGCCCAAAACTTAACAAATCACTCTCTCAGAGGTTAGCATCAGCCATGCTGATGAAAGACAGAAAGAACTCTCAGATGATTAATAGAGCGAAGTCTTGTTTTGGATGCGTTAAAATTAAAATATTTCTTGTCCCAGTTTACAACGGACTGAAGATCATTTTTTTTAGATCAGCTATTGAACTGATTAGACTTACTAGCGAGACCGGAGTAAATGGTTGTGTCATCAGCATAGAGACCAAGTTGAGAACTGATTCTATCACAAAGGTCATTAATGAAAATTAAGAAAAAAATTGGCCCAAGGATAGAGCCCTGGGGACATCTGCATTAGTACAAGAAGATCTAAAAAGAGTGTTGTAATTTAAACAAAGAGTCTGAGGAAATTGGGGGAAAACACCAAACTGATTGTTCTCGCAAAAAACTACGAGGATAATAAGGAGAGAGAGGAAAAGAGACGGGGGGTAACAAAAAATAACATAATAACACTGCCTCGGAAAGCACAGTAACTTGAGGAACAAAATGCCCACGGGACTGACTCCACCTGACACCATGTCTTGACAACTGGTATTTTCCCCCATGATGAGTGAGGTTTCACCTGGTATTTCAGAGATGTATTTGTGTCGAGGTATGTGCAGGTAAGAGAATAAGTTTAATTTGTTGTTATTTAAACCAAAAACACAATTCGAACTTGGCTATCCAGTACATCACACGCGCATCCAAAAAATATCGGAAGAGATTTTTTTCCTAATTCAATCTGGTCGGAAGTATCAATAATCTAAGTACAGAAGTCATTCCAGAAGAAAAAAAACAACTTCAAATTTCTACCTGCTGAATGAGTTAAAAAAAGAGTGACGTGATTGTATAAATTAAAGCAATTTCTGTGGAAGCAGATCTTTTGAGAAAGGAAAGAAAATTAATTCTTTATGTGAAAATGAATTAAGTATAACAATTACCTTTATTAAATAGTCTGATTACTTCCCAGTAACTGAATTATAAAATCAGACGAACTTTAAAGTGTTGCAAAAATGTAAGCGGACTGTAGACATTCATGTTGAGTGAATGTTATAAACATAAGCAGACAAAGTATTTGATTTTGTTTTAGATGAGGTGTCATAAGCAACAAAAAAGTTCTTTTAATTTCAGCTCTAAAGTTTTAAAAAATGACTTACCGGTAGTACATTTGGTGTAACTGTAGCATTCAGTGAATAACAAATACAATTTAGTGCGCATATATCTTTCTCCCGATCAAAATAGGACACAAAGGATTTTATAAAGAAAGACAGTTAAAAATGGCCTTCGGATATAATCTCCCAAATAAACTAACGACGAGATTTTAATCAATGTACATTTATGACATTTAAGATATCTCGAAAATGACTGCATTTGAAATTGAATTAACTAACAACAGTAATGTGAAAAAAAAAACCTTGGATACTACTGTCCGTAAAATCTAAAATGGATGTACGACTAGCGGAAAATGGATGATTTCAAATTCTGTTTTAGGTGGTTATGTTCACTTTGCACTAATGCTCTTGGGAAAGGCAAAAGTCTATTTCTTCACTCCCCAGGTATCGGTTAAATAATAGAGCTGACAGTGTTTCTTTTCTAAATAGCTAGTAAACGTTTACGGGAAAAATTAATTAAAGTCTGACCCAAAGAGTGTTGTACTGCACTCTTACATGGCGTCTTTAAACGAATTGAAATATGTCTTGTTTTTCTACATTTGTTTAGAAAGTTTATTGCTTGCCTTTTTTTGTCTCATTCATTCCAACTAAACACAATAAAGTTAGCGTAAATCAGATATCACACAAATTTCATCTTGAGATTTTAGTGTTATTTTTACTGTAACAGTTTTGGACCACAAAAATAATGCTTTTATTTTCAAAAACTTTAAAATTATATTTACCTTGAAATTAAAATTTTTTAAGGAATTATGCATATTCATTATATGTCTCTGACGTTATTTTTCTCATGAATCGTTTGTGTAATTAAAAAAAGTAAAACTTATTATTTTAAAAACTTCATGTGAGTTTTTGTTCATTTGAAAACGTCACATTTTTTTGTATAAGGAAAACAAAATGAACTGTGACACCCAACTCCTCCGCTATCCTGGTCACGGCACCATTTGTGACACCCAACTCCTCCTCTGTCCTAGTCAGGGCACCGTTTGTGACACCCGACTTCTTTTTCAGTCACGACGCCAAAATGTGACGTCGGTCCTTTGTGACGGGCTAACCCTGGGACATCGGTTGAAGTCTTGCTGGGTTCTAGCACCAACTTGTCGTACTCGGCTCGCTTCCAACGCCTGGTCACCGAAGCAACTGCTTTGATCTCGATTCAACCCACCCACGTTGTGATTTGATCTTAGGTTGACGAGATCACTCAAACGTCGGGCCGTAGTGCCAGCCGAATCCGGGTCAAGGTGATACTGCACAATAAATGTAGACAAAAAAAACAAAAGCACAAACAACAACTTCAAGGCGAGCGACTGGTTAGGAATAGTGATTAATTTTATGTCGATTTGTTGAGTTACAGGAGTGCGTCTTTCTCTTTCTCTCCCAGCCCGAAGAAAAAAAAAATGTGGATTGTAACACTTTTGCGTTCCTTAACTAGTTCTGGATATCTGGATGGCGAATATAAGTCAGACTTCTATAATTTGTTCTTGGTTAGAAGTCTAAGTCGGAAACTTGTTTTGGTGGGAAATCTAAAGTCGGACTTCAACGAATTTGTTCTTGGTTAGAAGTCTAAGTCGGAAGGCATGGAATCGTGCGGTCACCTGTGCGAGGCGCGTATCTCTCTTACTGTACTGGCTGTACTCTTCACTCACTGACTGGACTCTCTCTGTCTCGACTTCTGACTCACTGTCTGGACTCGACCCGACTCTCTCTACTCGACTCTACTCTCTGAAACACCCGTAGATGTTTGCTTATATGGACGCCGATCAAAACCTGGCGTGGGGTCGGACGTGGTGTGGCCACCACGTTGATTTCAAATCCCCAATAAGGATTTTCTTTGTTTTCGGCCAAAAACAACTATCATTTTCCGTATTTGGAAATCTTATTCCACTCCCACCCTCTTCTGCTCTCATATGGGTATCTCACCATACTTTAGAGGGCGTCAACGGTTTTCCCACTTCCTCGCAGTAACATCTCATACCTATCCTCTCAATGGGCGGTGGCAGGCCTCCTCTCTGCGTCACATGATCATCTCCGCCTGGCTATTCGGCCAATAGGCGTCAACTGATAATCTCAATTTTTATCCAACTTCACGGGATATGTTTTTTCTCAACCCAGTTTTTCCGTCAACATTAAGTGGACAATTCTTTTTGGCGAAATTGGGTTAATTAAAATACCCTAACATAGCCTTCGTTATCACAAACGAACTTAAACAGAATGCAGATGTCCTGTCCAGGCGACATCTCAATCCAGGGCCTTGTGTGCGGTCGGCAGACGACCCATCAACTACTGATAACACAAGTTCGTCATCCTGACACAGCTAATGTTTTATCTGCCCAGAAGCTCTGGTATCCCTCAAAAAATGACCATCAGAATTTTCGCCATTCCACCACCCAAAACAACATCGCTTTTGTGGGTGGCATTCTTTCCTTCTCTTATCATCTAAGCCGCCAAGTCTTGTCCCTCTATTTCTTTCTCTTCTTTCTCTCTTTCCTTCTTTTGTCCTCGCAGATAATTTGGCATATCTCAGCATCACACTTCCGCGAGAAAGTAAAGTGGTTATCTTGAATCGCACTTGAAAATAACAAAACAAAAAATCTTTTTTTTTCACCGATACTCTGTTTGGGAAAATAACAAAACAAAAAGAATATCGCTCAGTATGTCTTTCGTTATATCTATCGGTGTAAGTAATCGCTCAGTATGTCTTTCGTTATATCTATCGGTTTAAGTATCCCCGTAATTAACTTCTGTGGTTAATTAATTGATTAATTAACCTGCCGTTCCTAAATAGTGTTACAGAACCACATTTCATAATATATGCACCGCCACCATTTTTCATACCACGATTTGGTGTCAATCAGAACGGATACTGTAAAAGAACGGTTGGTTGGGGTTTTATGGCATATCAACCACTATGGGTTATTTAATGTCAGATCCAGTTTCCACATATTTATTAAATATATTTACTTTGTAAACTTAATTTAAGGATAACGTTGGCAAAATCATTGTTTCAAAAAAGTATAACTGGCAACATCATTGCTTTAAAAATCGTATAGCTGGCAACATCATTGTTTAAAAAACGTATAGTTGGCAACACCACCGCTTCAAATATGCGGATGCAGTTTACCGCCACACCCAGGACGCGGATGTAGTTTGTCGTCACACCCAGGACGCGGATGTAGTTTGTCGTCATACCCAGGACGTGGAAATGTGCTGGAAAAGACCTGGAAGTTTGGAAAAGACCTGGAAGTTCACTATTTGCCCATAGCTGGGACCCCAACAGGTGCTACCACCCCGGGTCAGGGTGGACCTGGGAACACCAGCAATTAAGAGGTGGTTCCACGCTTCCTCAAAACCTCCTGATCAGAGGCCTTGCTGTTGGGTGCAGTTTAACGTCGTACCCAGGACGGTAAAAGAACGGATAGAAACAAACAAATGACAATCATTATTATATGGCTCCACATTCGAACTAGTATATTAATCTTGGTTGATATACTGAACATTTTTCGATATTTTTTACTCTTCAGAAAGTTTTTGTACTTGGTAGTCTTGCCAGGATTTTGAACGGAGCCCTTTGTTCAATCCACACTTCGCTTCCTATGCATAGGGAATATATCGTATCAGTTATCTAGTCTATTGGCTGAACCACAGATTGAAACGACAATTGAAAACAGAAGATGCGACAGATATTGAACATCAAAAAAGGATTATTTCATGTTGAATTAATACAAAGAGCTAATAAAACACTACCATATATGTCTTCTCAAAATTCACAAAGACAATATTCGACTGAAATCCATCTCTCTCTTTCTCTCTCTCTCTCCACACACACACACACATATATATATATATATATATATATATATATATAGCATGAAATGGATTAAGTCCAAAAATCGTGTAATATATTTTCTGTCTATACGTTATTTTATTAGATATAATTTATTTAAGTAAATGGTAAATTATACGTTCTCTGACAGAAATCGAACCTGTGCCTAGTAAATGTTATTAACACTGTTTATTAAAACAAAAACAGCATTTATTAAATAAATTGTGTCTAATAAAATAACGTATAAAAAGAATATATATATATATATATATATATATATATATATATATATATATATATATATATATATATATATAGGCGTTATTTTTTCATGGCATGATAAACCAGAACTTAGACAGGTTATCCCTGACAATTCCGGAAAACATTTAAGCTACAACTGTATCGTGATTATAGAAAAATATGACGTGTTCAATTGTTCAAAGGAGGATAATCAGACGTAAAGTTAATTTCAACAGAATTTGTTTTTTAAATTTCAGATAGAGGAAGCTTCTTAAAGGAAGCTATAGATAAAATTAAATTGTTGAATATCTATGTAAGATATTAAACTGGATACTAACTGGACGGCAATACATAGCAATATTAAATCTGAATAAACAAAACAGGATAATTACTCATAGAGAGTGGGCCGTTATTTGCTTATAATTTATGGCCATAAGAAATGGTACTACCTAATTTTCAAAATTTAACTATATTGTAAGGTAAAAGATAAACTGTGTCGGCAATTTACAGTTAATTCATTTCTTTGATTTAATAGGGATTTTTGTCAGCAAATCGGATATTTTCTAGTTTTTCACGTAAGCATAGTACCGAAACACGAAAGCTGTCGTGTAGCGATTTCACCATGTTTGTGTTCTAATACCTTATAATAATAATAATATATTGGTCTAATTTGTATTGAGCACTTTTTGAAAAAGTAAATGCTACAAACAGTGGAATTTTACTCCATCTCTTCTTTCTCTCATTTGTGTGTGCATATATATATATATATATATATATATATATATATATATATATATATATGAAGAAATATAGTTTTAAGGGATAAATTGCTGAATATCAGAGATAGAACGTATATATATATATATATATATATATATATATATATATATATATATATATATATATATATATATATATATAGAGAGAGAGAGAGAGAGAGAGAGAGATTGATTGAGAATAACCCGCATACAAAAAAGCATCTTGTTAGCAAATGCACCTTTTTTAAGCAAATTGTGACGGATGATGAGAAATTGATCGTTTACATCAATGTTCGGCGAAAAAGATACTGACATGAGCCAACTTTAGCCACCTCAAAAGCAGATCTTCATCCTAAAAACGTCATGATGTGCATGTGGTGGGATTGGAAAGTAATCGTTTACTATGAGCTTCTGCGAAGTAACCTATCAGAAAGTACTGCTCGCAATTGTACGAATAAAATAATTCAAGAAAAATAATTCAGTAATTCAAGAAAAATGCCCAGAATTGGCGAACATCAAAGGTGTTGTTTTACATCAGGATATTGCCAGACCTCATGTTTCTTTGGTGACCCGGCAAAAATTGTTGCACCCTAGCTGGGATGTGTTAGCCTACCCGCCATTTCCTCAGACAAAAAAAATAAGAATCAAGTTCTGTAATTTGATACTATATATATATATATATATATATATATATATATATATATATATGAAACTGATTAAATTCGACATATTAAACAATATTTTTGATGGAAGCATATATTCGAGTAGAAGCTTCTTTTTTAAAAAATTAAACAGTATTTTCTACCGACCTGAATATTCGAGAAATCATTCCTGCCAGGACGCATATTTTTCTGATATGACAGAGAGTTATATATATATATATATATATATATATATATATATGTGAAGAAATATAGTTTTAAGATATGCTATATTTATAGGATAAAGTGCTCAATAGAGATAGAGCGTATGGAAATATAAATATAATAAACTATCAGAACTCATCTCAAAATGCAGGCACAAAACAAATTTTTAATACATTACTTAAAAATCGAAAAATGAAAATAAGAAATAAATAAAATAAAAATAAATTAGCAAAAACAAGGACAATAAATTAAACCAAATAAATAAATAAAGTAAAATAAGAGTAAATTTATTCAATGGAATTGCCATTGGATTCAACCACAGCCTCCAGACATCAGAATTGCCTGCATCACTTTTGGATTGTTTCCTTGTTTATGTTGGGAAATACTTCCTTAATCCTTGCCTTCAGTTTATCTTTGGTGTTACAAGAAGTTTTGTTGGTCCCTCACTCAACTACGCCCCACATATAAAAATCAAGGGAATTGTAGTCTAGGGAGTTAGCTGTCTAGATGTAAGGGGTGATGCGGTCGCAGAAATTATCTGACAGCCATAACTCGGTTCTCCTAATTTAAACGATAATTTATCCCTCCCACTCTGTATCTATATCTATATATCTACCTATATATATCTATATGTATCTACCTATATGTATCTACCTATATGTATCTATATCTATATATCTACCTATATATATCTATTTATATACATCTCTCTCTCTCATATATATATATATATATATATATATATATATATATATATATATATATATTAATCTCATCCCTACCATGTTTTTTGCGTATTACTGGCAGTAAACTGTTGGCATATATTCTACAATTTAATCCGTTTGTTGAATATTAGTGCTAGCAAGAGAACAAATACGTGCGGTTGCCTGAAGTACAGGTCATAAGGTCATCGATCCCTGGTGTTTTGTCTGCCTCGAGCTTTTTCAACGCTGACTAAATCTTATCTTTCGTTATGGGATACTCGCATCTATCTCCTTCAGTGGCATCGAGCAAAGCAAACATTTGTTAATAGTTTAAGAATTCATTACATATGCCTTCATATTTTAGTTAAACGTCGCCCATCCGGTGATTATACACTAGCAATATTTTTACCTATAGCACTATGAAATTTTGCACACACTAACTATAACCGTTGCTTTGTTCCCGGCTATAGCTAATTCGCCTACATCTTCCGATTTGACATCCTCTTATTCGACATTCGATTGCTCTCTGTGTCGCGACTGCAAAACGGTCTAATTCTAGTTTTCGATTTGTTTCACCATTTATTTTCAACCAAATTCCCGCCTTATGGTTTATATTAGGTTGTCTTGAAAATATTTAACATCCAAGGTGTTAAATTTTCAGTAGTCAATCATCACAGGTTTACTCTTAACTAAGATTATCTGAATGCCGAATTGCACTATAAAAACTTGAACATATTTCAATGTCAGCTTTCTTATTTGTCAATGTAACTCGAAAGCAGCAATCTTTTCGAACCGCTACTATCTGCCCAACTTCATTCTTATCCAGCTGGGGTGCTCATTGCGAAATTTGTCGGTTAGATCAAATCTGACGATAGATTTGCGGACTTTTACATGTTAGAACCATCCTTTTCACTCCTTGATCTAAATTGGTATTAAGTACAACATTCCAATCCCCTGCTTACACTTTCCGCTTCAAGCAATGGATCTACCAAAAAAAAAAAAAAATGACAATCCGTTCTCAGCTGTCAAGGGGTTAATAAACACCAATGAACGTAGGGGTTTTATTCGTTTATGGCACACAGTCCTCCCGCCGAATCCATAAATACAAGTGAACTCGTCGTACCATCCAAGAAATTCCTCTTGAATGACGATCAACATTTACGGAGAAAAGAACTTTCTCATAGCCACTTGCTGTAAGATTACGAACCATCCTTTATCTCGTGGAGGAAGTGGTGGCGCTGGAGTTGGAAAGCGAGGTGGAGCGGCTGATTTAAGCATTTTTTACTTTTGTTGCATATGATTTTGGGGCCACTGCTATACGAATGTTAGTGTCTCTCAGTCGGAGTCCCGTTGGGTCTGAAGGTATTCGATTCTAAAAATATGGTCTTTATTTGCTAGCACTATTTTTTTGTCAGGGCCAGACTGTCTTGTGTGAAAAACAATGTCACATATTGGGAAACTTGTACCTTTGACAATTTAGAGTAGCTTCACAATGCTTTTTTGATTTAACAATTAATTTTAACCACGAAAACTAACATTGTAACCTACACTCCTAGGCAAGGTGGGTGTGTTTTAGGAGACTCTGGATCACTCCTGTAACATCATTGCAAAGGTGTAGGGATTTTTAACATAGGCAAGCTTCCATTTGTTGTTTCCTTTTACTTGTCCTTATCCCTACCTTATGAGGAGTTTTAAAGAGAGCCTTGACTGTAGTGCATAGCTAATGTCTTCAGCTATGTAAAAAAAAATATACCACCTACTTAGATGTCAAAAAGCTTTGAGGCAGAATCAATCTGACCTTGAGTTAATTCTTCGGTCAGAAATTGGTCATTCAATTCAAAAAAAGTAATTTTCTCTTCTACACAGAATGACGAATGTCTACTTGGAATAACAAGCTAGTTCTCCAGTACTAAAAAGAAAAGGATTTCAATTTTTTCTAACATAATAAAGAGAACTATCAGGACCAGTCCATTTCAACGGGAAGTGGGGGATCACATTTCTGTTTGCTTTACTCAGGTACGCAGCAGTTCTATGTGTTAAGAAATTAAACTTAGAAGGTAATGAATATTCCTAGCCTAAATATTAACAACAGAACAACGAAACCCATACCCCCATTTCTGGCTGCAACTATTTTCGTCATTTACCCCACCCATTGGGCACGCGCGAACAAGCCACTTGCGTTCTGTCAGACCCCCGACATTGCAAAGAATGTTTGCAAATATGAGAATAACCACTCCTAGTAACATAAATATACATACAAATGCATATATCACTAATTATGAATGTATAGATATACGTTTTAAGTACGAAGATGTCGAAGCCCTAAAAACATATACATGCGGAGATAGGTATAAATGTATGTGTTCGTGCCTGCACACACAAACTCTCTCTCTCTCTCACACACACACACACACACACACACACACACATATATATATATATATATATATACATAGAGAGAGAGAGAGAGAGAGAGAGACTATTCACTCAAAAGTCTACACTGTTTTATTTTCGGAACTCCTCCTAAATTTTCGTATTAAGACTATTACTTCAACGTATGTTATCATCGTTTTCCATTATGTATTTGTGACTTTGATATCTTTAAAGAGCCTTCAGATGATGAAATTGGTCATATAAATAAGTTGAAATTCGACAGCCTGCGTGGTTTACGTATCCATATTACATACTCGTGTTTCAATATATATCAAAGGCCTGGTCTTTTGGGGGACGCATATTGAAAGTCATTGTCGCTACAAGTATTTAAAGAAGACATTAGCAATATTTTATTGAAATTTTCTACCAATCTCTTTCATTAACCCTTGGTGCCATCCTCATGGCTACTATTGCTGGCTTAAAAAAAATTTAAGAAGCGCATGATGATCATTTATTTTGTCGCCTTATAAGAGGCCTAAGCAATCGTTTATGTAAAGCGCCTAAAAGGTTTCAAAGTTGTCAGTTTCAGAATTCCAGATCATTTTTATGCAGACTTACACATGATGATCGATTTCTTGCTTAAATGAAAGTATAATGATTGAAAATGTTTCGTATTTGAAAGAAATAATAATTCTTGAAGTAGCTTGAGAAATATTCAAGAAATATTCAAGAAGTTCTTTTGCTTACTATTTTAACACAACGTTGAAAATTTCAGTTGCAGTTGTAAAAAGAAATCACAAGAGACTGACACGTATAAAAAACAATACCCTGTCCGGTAGCAAAAATTGCTTGGCGGTTGACGAGTGCAGGATATCGCACGTGCTTTCACACGTCGTATGTAGAGAATTGAATAACAAGTCTCTCTGGAAAGTAAGATGACTCTTCAGAATGACGAAGTAACACCTAGGAAAGATAAAGTGACCTCCCCGAAAAGTTGGGGTGGCATCCTTGAAAAACAGGAATAAAGCAAATATGACTATCACTACACACCATGCTCTCTGGGTGTCTGTAGCAGGAAGGGACAATACATCACCCATCTGAATGATTTCAAAGATAACGGCATGAAATTGAAGTCGGCTACAACGTGTGATTGCGGCAGGAAATTCGACAGCCTGCATGGTTTACGTATCCATAAAGCACGCTGGTGCAGGCAACGCAATTCCCCTAATAGAGAATGTAAATCGAATGATGGAATTATGGATCCGGATTACACCCACAGTGTCAGGATCCAATTACTGACCGTCAAACCAAGTATCCAGTGGTTCAAAGGCAACCAAATAGCTACTTGTTCGAATCTCCATAAGGAACTCTCATTAATACTTACCAAACATCTAAAGGGCCCCATTATCCAGCAAATCAGATCTTTCTTTCTTTGTCTTGAGTGGTTTGGTGTGGCAACTGCAAGATGAGATATGAAAGAAGAGAAGCGACCAAATAGATAACAAATTCAGAAAAGTAAACTAAGAGCAGTTGTGAAGTTGTGAAGCCCATACACAAAGAAGATCCAACTCATGAGAGGGCAAGCCTTAAAGATCTGCTTAAGGATATTAAAGAAAGGATCTTAGTGATTTCTAGTGCTGACAACCAAAGAAAAGTCGGAAGAAAAAGCGACAATAATCCTTACGCTTTTGCTAAAAAGCTGTTCACCGAGACTAAGAGCGGTAAACTCGACTTATCGCAGGTGGAACTGGAGAATCACCTGAGACTGTTTCAATTCCTCCTATGAATGCCCTTCCTAGGCCCCAAGATCCAGCAGTCATGTTTAATGACAGCGGATTAAATCTGAGGGAAATTCGGGAATTCATCCGCAAATCCCGTGCCGGTAGTGCACCTGGAATAACTGGGATATTCTACAAGTTATATAAGAAATGTCCAAAGGTCCTCAAGAAACTCCTTCTCTTCCTCCACAGGTCTGGAATCAAGGTATTGTGCCACAAGAATGGTGCCTGGCAGATGGCATTTGGATACCTAATGAAAAGAATGCAAAAGCATTTAAAATTTCTGCCACATCTCTTTCTTGAATGTAGAGGGGAAAAATAATTTTGGGGGTTCTTGCTTGTCATTTGACGGACCTCCTGCTAGGTAACCATTACATAAACACAGCAGTTCAGAAGGTAGGGATACCTGACTTCCCCTTCTGTCTGGAGCATTCACACATGATTTGGTACCCAATCCTATCAGCCAAACAAAATAAAACTGAGCTTCATATGATTTGGCTTGATCTTGCGAATGCGTATAGATCAGTTCCTCGAATGTCCCTGGAATTATTCAGTTTCTCTAGTAAGGTTGGGGAAATGATAATGAAATATTTCAGAGCAGCGTTTATGCAGTTCACCGTTAGTAACTACGGTATCCAGTGGCAAGCCGTTGAGGTTGGCATATTACAGAGTGCAACGGAGACAACAAAGAGAGTGTGATGACTAAAGAATAAATGGTCTTTCAGCCTTCCAGAGCGTTCATAGATGACATCACCATTCTGGTCCCGTCTAAGGTTGGCGCCGATGAACTGCAGCGCTACCATAAGCTTTTTACGTGGGCGAGAATAAAAGCTAAGCTCTAGAAGAGCCAAAGCTTATCATTATCCAGAAGCTCTGTCAAGAAGATTCACTTTTGCATTGGGGGTGACATGATCCTAACAGACAGTCAAAGAGAAGCCAGTGGAGAGCCTCGGATGGTTGTATGAAATTCCACTAACTGATCGGCACTGAGGTAAAGAGGCGCAGAAAGTGGCACTAGATAGACTTGAATCCATCGACAGAACCCATCTCTCCGGCAAAATGAAGGCTTGGTGCTACCAACATGGTCTGCTGTCCCGGCCGTTGCAAATGTATGATATTACTCTGTCTCGCATACAGCAGAGGCAGCAGATGCAGCAAAGTATCATGTACCTACGTATGTGGCTTGAAGTCCCCCCTGCTTCTCCACGGTGGGACTATATTAATGCCGGAAACCTGCAACTTCTCATCTCCTCATTGGTGGAGGAGCTCAAGGTCGGGAAGGTACGCCTTCACATGATGATGAGAGACTCGGTCGATGAGTTCGTAGGTTAGGTTACGGCCAGATATCAAAACTGGCACCAAATGTTCAACAGTAGAAACCACCCAAGAAGCAGAATCCAGCCTGCGGGCAAAGGAGATTATGTGGTGACCCAAACCAGTCGAGCAAGCCTGGGCAGCACGTGTAACCAGTTTTTCTCCAAAAACATTTCAAAGGGTAAATGAAACATGGTGATTAATGAAATCATGAATTTTGAGGAAAAGCAGTCCAAACAAAGTGCTTTGACGACATGTAGTGATCCCATGAAGCTATCCTAGAACATCCTGATTGCAATGGAGCCATTGGCAATATAATTCATCTTGTGATCTACCTATGATTTCCTACTAAATGCAACCAACCTCAAGCTGTGGGGCTACACTGACACTGATGTATACACATTATGTCAATGTGATTGATGCGTTTCATGTGCTCTCTGCATGCCCACAATCACTGCAGATGTACAGGTGGCGTCATAACTTCAAAAACCTGAAACGTCCTTCACATCGTCTCCAGATCAGAGCTTAACAGGCATTGTATTGGATCTGGTTAAGATTCAAAAGAAATAGTTCAATAAAACCATGCTCGCAACAAAATCCTACTTCCGACGTGAAACACACATGTTTACCTTCCCTTCTACGTCATTAATAACAGTCGTTACGAGTGCGTTGCCTATTTTAATGTAACTTTCGAAATATCAGTTACAGTTGTAAAAAGAAGTCGCCCGGTCTGGATGGTTTGCCCTATGAATTGTACTTCAGGTTGTCGCACAGGGGTGTGATCACGCTGTTGAAAAAGGGCAAGAGTGTTGGGGGAAAACTAGATGATTACAGACCCATAACTCTGCTAAACATTAAAGATTTTGACCAAGATCCTGCAGGAGCGTTTGCAGTCAGTTTCCGAGTCTCTGTTGGGTCCGGAGCAGACTTGTTCTGTGAGGGGCCGAACAATTCAGAGCAACCCGCATCTGATCCGCACGATCATAGAGGGTGTAAAAGACGACGATGAGGCCGCGCTGATCAATTTGGATGAGTCCAAGGCATTTGATAGGGTTGACCATCGCTACATTGCTGCTGTCCTGCAGGCCGCCGGATTCGCAACCGACTTCTGCCGCTGGATTAGCCTCCTGTATCGATCCTCTAGTGCAGTGGTACAGGTGAACGGAAAGCTGTCGGACGCTTTTGCGCTGTCTAGGTCTGTTCGTCAGGGTTGTCCACTGTCGCCCCTACTTTATGCTTTGGCGTTGGAGCCTCTCCTTCGCCGGCTGAGGGACGAGGCGTGCAGTCCGGCCCTACGCGGAATCGCCGTTCCTGGAGGGGCTCGAGCCAGGGTTTCTGCGTACGCCGATGACGTATCTTCTTTCGTGTCGTCCCGCAGCGACATTGAGGCGGTACTGAAGGCGCTTGACCGGTACGAGAAAGTGACAGGGGCCAAGATTAACCGCGACAAGCCCATTGATCGCGCATACGCGTGTGACAATGTGTCGCCCCCGTATTCCGGGGTGAAACGAATGGTGTTTCTGACGCTCTTCGGGAACGAGACGAGCCGTCAGCTCGCCGACATAGTGCCATAAGGGGCGGATCCGGGGGCAATGGTAGAAGGCGTGCGAAGCCGTTTCTTCTAAACCAAGGCCACACCGCTCACAGTCTGGCAAATTCGCCAAGCCCCATATGAAGTCCTTGTCATTGAGAGGCAGCCGATTCCGAGCCAATCGCCAGGTAAGCAAAAACTCAGGGTTACTGAGATAATTCGCCGCTGGTGCCCAAGACCAGTAAGAGCGAAACCCATCCGCTGACAAGCAGAGCTGATCACGTAGGGAATCCATCGCTACCCCCTCCACTAAAAGACGATAGAATAACTTCCTAGGCCGTGAAAGGTCACTGGACCGAGGAACAGCCAGCAAGGCCGACCGACACTCGCGAAGGAAATCCGACTGATCCCGAGTCTTATGATGACGCTCAGCCCGTTCTGGTAATTTTCTTGCTTGTGTAATTCAGTTCCTTTGTTACCTCACATTTCCATTGTGTATCTTCATCACTGTACAGTTCTCGATTCCGAACTCCTCGATATTCTGCTTGAAAATATTGACCTTTTGTATCTTGATCTCCTGGGATTTTATTAATTCTGTCAAAAACTTCCTGAGACTTTGTAAATTTATATTCCGCAACTATTCCGCAAGATACAAATAAGTTTTATCATTACTATGTTGAAATTTAATTGATACAGTCTTGTTGGTAAATGACTCCTGTTTTTCCGGATGTACCCATTAGTTCTTTTAGCATTGGCTTACCACTGCATTTCATATGAATTTCACCATATGCTTTCAAACCATTTATATATTTAGGCATAAAATTGAAAGTTTTAAGTTCATGTTGTAGACTTTGGTAAACTAACCATGTTTCTTCTTGCTTTATGTTTTTAATTTTTGTCCTAGCTTAATTTCCCATTTTGAAATTGTATTTACTGTGTCACAATATTTGTTCAGTTTTTCGCATTATTATTATTATTATTATTATTATTATTATTATTATTATTATTATTATTATTATTATTATTATTATTATTATAACTGTTGTTATTTTGTTCTAATATGATTTTTCTAATCCCGACTACAAAGATCACCGTCATTATTTTAATATTTCTATGTGATAGAGGAAATTAGATTTGTTATTATTCAAGGGTTATGCTTGCTGCTATGTCTTGAAATAACTTCATTTAATATGGTGCTTACTTCACTCTAAATATATTACTTTGAGCACTGGAGAAAAAATAGCAGTATTTTGATAAAAAATCTTCTTAATCACGTATTTCTTGAAATAAACTCGTAGTTTACGCGATTCTAGTGGCTAAGTGTTAATTGCTTAGAAATAAAATTGTGAAATAAAAAAATGGAAATTATTTTAAATATCTGTTGTTGCTAAAAATATAATTAAGCCGTGTGTAGAATATTCTAGTTTACAGATAAAAAATAAAGTAAATCCCTCCACTTTTTTTGCGGGAAAACAGCATAGCATAATGAAAAAGCCCACAAACTTAATAAAAAAATATTTATCGTCAAAATGCTTATTAATAAGATGAATTAAGATGAAACACTAAAGTATTTTTTGATTATTTTTTGAAATTTTTTAATCCTTTCTAGCATGTTCGAAATTTTGATTCAAAATCTTGTTTTGTTTACGTTATCGGACCCGGGTAATAATTATAAAATACTTTTTTCCGTTTTTTTCCGGTGAAAACACATTAATTTGGAAATTTTTGCAAAAATAAAATAATTGTCAGATTTTAATGAAACTTTCAGGTCTTATTCAAAAATGAATGAAATTATTTCTGAAATTTTTTGTTTTAGAAACTTTTGGTAAAAAATGTTTATTTTTTTACATATGCCCCCCCCCCCCACACGCACACACACTTAATTTCATGAAATTTCGCGAAATAACTTTCTAGTCCCTGAAATTTTTTTATTAGTTAAAAGTAGGACTCCTTGGAGAATGTAAATCATCTATTTTTTTTCAAACTTTTACTATTCTAACTGAAAATCTGTAAAATAGTAAAAAATATAGTAAACTAAAAAAAATGTAACTAAACTATGACATTATTTAATTACAAAAGCTTTTAATTGCTTTTGTAAATAACTTATATTAAGGACACTATTGTCTGAAGAAATAAAGTTTTTCCGGTGAATAATGAATTTTTACACGAATTTTTCTTTATTAAAAATTTTAATTATAATAATTTAAAAATCGTTTAAAATTCTGTACTGGGCTATTTCCTGGTTGTAATATTGTAATTAAGTGGAAACGAAATTTGCGAATCCAAAATTTTAAAAATTAATAAACGTCCTTTTACTATTCTATTTTAAAATAATTTTTTATATTTCATTTTTTCACTTTAATTATTTCCTTTTTCATCTATGACAACCTAAACATGTCATTATTATGAAAGTCTCACGTGCTTGGTTTGAAAAAATAAAAAAATGTTTTTCAGCTAATGTTAATTAGACTTTATTAACGATTAAACAATATATTAGTTATTATTTAAAAAATTACAGATCAATGCGTTAGTTTTTTTTGCTTACATATCTTTTATTATTTTAATTTTATCTGTTATTAAATTTAAAAATTAATTTAAGAACATTTTATAGTACTTTAAATTTTTTTATTTTTCATAAATCATCTTCAAACGTAACTAAAATTCAATAAAATAATAAAAAATTGCTGAAAATAAGTTAATTTGTAAAAATTACTAGGTGGTTAAAAACGATCAAGATTTGATAAATTTATGTCAATTCTGGGCATCCATACTAGCTGTCATCACCTCAGAACCTATCTATACATCAATAAAGATAAAAGAAAATCAGGACCCGTTGTTAACAAATGCTTGTATATTACTTTTTTATGCTATAAGTAAGTAATATTTATTTGAGATCAGATTAATTTAACTTTAAATTTGCTAATTTTACTCAAATAACGTGTCACAAATATATATTTTATTTTTGGAAGATTTTTAAAACCGATAAATTTGTTTTGTTTATAAATGTCTTAAAATGAAGAAAATGGCCGCTTTTAAGAAAATTTTAATAAATCGGCCAAAATACTGAGATTCCGATCTATATAATTTTATTTGAAATGCACCAGAATATTTTACTTATTGGAAATAGTAAATTTAATCATTTAGCTTATAATTAAAGCTAAAATGAAATCTTCATGAATGTTTTTTCATTTTTTGAAATTCATTTTAAATCTTAGGTATCGAAAATTTATGCTGAATTAAGTAAGTAAAGTACCTAAAATAAAGCCTATAGACCGGTTTAGGGAAGATAAAGGAGACAAAATTTAAAACGAGAATATTCAGTAACAGGATATTTAAATTAAACAGTTTAATATTTTGTTAATTGCCCGAGACAATTAAAACGCTAGATTTAAATTATATTGTTAAATATATAATTACATTTTTTCCTCTTTAAAGCAATTTTATAAACTTTTTAAAGTTGAAATTGTTTCCATTTTCATAATAATAAGGAAATCCTGACAATTTCATACTTGTATCCTCGGTCCTTAAATGGAATTATTTTGGTAATATACAGAATGATAGATATTTGGAGTTTTCGAGTAGCTAGTAAAATTTGGAAAAATATCATTCTTATACGAAATATGTTTTGTCGCCATTGTTCTTCGACCATCTTGACTGTAAAACACAAAGATCTGTATATGGACTGTTGACAGATGAGTCAAAATCGTTACTGTTGTATCCACCAAAGGAAACAAGCAATGGATACGCTATGTGCAGGGAGTCACTTCGGGGAATTTGTTGTCTCGTTTTTAAACTGAATTCTCTTTTTGATAAAAGATAGGAAGTGAGACCAGCACACGCACGCGCATACACACACACATACACAATAATATATATATAATATAATTATAATTGATTGAGAGTCATTTCTTTTAATATTAATGTGTACTCAATTAGAATTAATTTTCTTTATATTTGGGGATCGCAAGAATAGCTAATCCAAGTTAACAGGAAAAAACTAAACTATTTTTTTATTAACATTGTATTATTGATTCGCTATCAAATGTAACCCTGTACTATGACAATTTCTTAAATAAAACTACTTGTATTAACCAAAATATTTTGAAAATTTACAAGTTGATCAAACGTTGACTCCCATGACTCAAGCCTATGTCGCTGTCAGTGTTCCTCTCAATGTATCAACGAAATGAAAATAGAGTAGCCATAAACTAGAACGCCGAACTGTTGAATATTCATTCGATTGGAGTGCTTGGACATTGAAGACCTTCTCTTAAATGTCGGTGATTGCATATTTTAACTGGTCACATAAGAGTCAATTTCATATTCATTAGGCTCTTCCTCACTAAACGTTCAGAAATAAATTTCATTTGTGGATGTTAACTTTTTTTCTTTTTGAAATGCATATATTATACAGACATTTCTTCATTTTATTTTCTCAAACTGACATTGTTCAAGATTCCTCGAGAAAATTAATGATAAATGTATTCGAAGTTTCATGGATTTAAATAATTTAAAAATCTTGCTAATGTGTTAACTTTTCAAGACACTGATCTTCAAGCATATATAAGATTAATTAATATCCTGATTAATTATTACTCTAATTAGTAAATCATTATCCGATCTTTTTAGTCCTTTACGAACCATTGGTTCAGTAAAGGACTAAAAAGATCGGATAATGATTTACTAATTAGAGTAATAATGTTCAGAAACGGAAAGTCATGGGTTCGCCAGAATTCAAGAACGCTCACTGATTTGGTCGACAGCAGGAAACGAACTTATTAAAAGGTCAGATATGGCACTTCCTTAGTTGTCAATGTAGGCACTCCCAGAATCACTAATCAGTAAGAGGAGAGGTGTATGCCGCACTTGCGACGTTTAAACATCTGGATGAGTTCCAAGGCTTTGGTGTTGGAATTTAGATTGTGGAATCATCTTTTCCATTCCGTACGTCTTGAGTGGCAATCCACACGTTCTCTTGTAAACTGTGTGCTACACTGGCGCAATGGCTATGAATCAGTTGTGTGAGCATTTGAGTAGAAAGAGGAAATAAATAGTAAGATACACGGTCCACCCATCAATTTAAAATACTAACAGAAAGATTAAAAGATATGGTAATTAATAACCCAACTTAGTGTACATTTAGGAAATACTATGTACAGATGTGTGTGTGTGTGTGTGTGTGTGTGTGTGTGCGTGCGCGCGCGCCCTTGTGTGTGTTTAAGGCTCATTAAATACGAACAGAAAAATAAAGTGGATTTTATTTCGTCCAACATATTTTTTGACACTGACACTTCCAAGTGTCAGTATCAAGTGATGGGCGTCACTTCATCTCCAATTCGGAATTTTACACGGACAGGATCCACTGAGCGTGTCGTAATCTCCACTCTCTGACGCCTAAGTGGCCAAATGGTCATCTACTAGAAAAACACCTGTCTCCCATCAGAAGAGTTGTTATACGAGTCACGGAGAAAATTCTATATGATATACGCTGCTCTCTCTCTCTCTCTCACAGACACACATACACGCGCGTGCGCGCGCACACACACACACATCATCTGTAAGAAAAACAGTGTACGCATTTCTATTCAATATTAATAACAAAATAGAAATGATTTCCAGTCTTTTTTCATTGTCCAAAATCTGATTCCACATAAATTTCATTACTTTTCAATACACGTAATTAAAAAGAAAACTTGAAGGAATTGTTTTCTTAATATCATTTTTGTACCACAAAAATATCTAATCCGTACATTTTCTTGATTATGAGTTTTTTTACCAAGTTTTTCAGCTATATTCTTCGATTATCGAAGAATATATTGCATTCACAATAAAAAGTTAGATCCAAAAAGATTCTAATTAACATTCTACACCACAGGACTTTATTGTATCTTGACTATATTTTTCATGAAGTATGAAAAATCATCGACTTCTTCATAGTCCTTCGTGGCACTTTTATTATTTAAAAGTAATAGTAATAGTACTTTAAATTATTCGAAATTTTGAGATGAAATATTTGTATTATTTGTTTTTATTATTACGTTCTTCTTCTTCTTCTTCTTCTTCTTCTTCTTCTTCTTCTTCTTCTTCTTATTATTATTATTATTATTATTATTATTATTATTATTATTATTTTTTTATGGTCCAGGTTCCTTGTACCACGGTGATGGTCCAAGGTAGAACCAATGAAGAATAACTCGAACACAGGTATGGAATAACACAGATATATTACAAACAGAATATGTACGAAAGAAGTAGAATTGTTAGTAATAACAATCAGGTTAGGTTAGAGAGAACTATGTTGTCTCGACCAGTATCACTATTCCAATGTTTTACTGTAATCGTCTGACGCGACTCTGTCTCTGACTGACTGACACGATGTTCAGCAACACGCCCACGTGTGTCGAATGTGGCACAAGGCCGGTTTAATGTGTGCTTTGCTCGGGCAAAAATTGCCCGTAGAATCCGTATAAACGGGATCGGGTTGGTCAACCTCTCCAAACGAGGCTCTGCGGAGCCTCGTCCGGGTTCCTCCCTGCCCAGAGGCAGAGAGTTCCCCTCTGCCTAGATGCAGATAGTTCGACCGTCTAGCCGAGTCGTCCAAAAGGACTGACTGACACGATGTTTAACAACACGCCCACGTGTGTCGAATGTGGCACAAGGCCGGTTTAATGTGGGCTTTCCGAGCCCGTAGGCTCGGGCAAAAATTGCCCGTAGAACCCGTATAAACGGGATCGGGGTGGTCAACCACCTCGAACGAGGCTCTGCCCTTCGGCGGAGCCTCGTCCGAGTTCCTCTCTGCCCAAAGGCAGAGAGTTCCCCTCTGCCTCAGAGGCAGAGAGTTCGACCTGATAGGTGAGACGTCCAAAAAGGACTGACTGACACTACTGCTTCCTCTTGAGGCGCAGTATTTATGGTGTACGGGATAGTCCATTACTATTATGGGTAAGTTCCCGTAACACCCTCCTTCCGAAGCTTTTGCGTAGCAGGGTTTTTTTAATATCTCTTTTTCTTTGCATCTATTTCCAAAGGTTCCCTAAAATTTTCTTTTTCGATACGATTTTCTTGGTTCTGGCATTGTTTGCGGTCTTTTTATATCAAACGTATCGAAAATCGTGTTCATTACCTTCTTGAGGTGAACCGTTAGCGTCCTGTAACAGTCTTTTCCTTATTTCGTTTACGTGTCTCCTGTGTGAGAATTTTTGTCCCTGAACTATGTAAACCACCTTGCCAATTCTTTTCTCAATTGTGCCTTGCTTCCAGTAAGATGTGTTATTTTTATAGGCTTAAAAAAAACTTTTTCTCCTGGGAGACATTTTCTTTTTGGTGCATAGGACTGTGTTACTTGTTTTGTTTTACTTGGTAGCAATTTATCAAATGCAGATCTGATCTTTCTAGCAAACATCACTTCTGCTGGTGATAGTGTTGATGGTGTAGCATTATTTGGCGTAATTCGATATACCTGAAGAAATTGCTGTAATGCTTTCTCCGTAGGCACATCGTAGGCTTTTCGTAGCGCTCTTTTGAGTGTATCAACGAATCTCTCCGCCTGCCCATTTGATCTTGGGTGATAAGGCGGGGATTTTATATGTTTTACTTGATAAATTTCGCAAAACTCTTGGAAATCTGCTGACGGGAATTGCGTTCCAGTATCTGTGACTAGGCAATCTACTACACCAAACCGAGCGAATAGCTCGTGGAAGCAACTTATGGTCGTTTCTGAAGTAGGATTTTTGCAACGAAACACCTCCGGCCATTTACTATAGCTATCCACTATGATTAAATAGTAGAAGCCGTCAATTGGTCCTGCATAATCTGCGTGTATTCTTGACCACGGACGATCAGTCTCTGGCCATGGCTTATGGATGATTGGCGATGCTTTGGCTGCTAAATTACAACCCTTGCACATTTCCACCATCTGAGTAATATCCTGGTCCATATTCTTCCAATATACATAGCTTCGCATTAGCGACTACATTCTATTTTTTCCAGGATAGCCCCTATGGAAATCCTTTAAGATCCGCTTTTGTAATGTTTTGGGAATTACAACCCTTTCTTTGTAAAGTAACACATTGTCGCATAGAGAAAAGCTGTCCGATATTAGTTCATTTTTTTCTGCTATTTTTGCTTTTGTTTCATTAATAAATTCGTCGTTTTTGGCTTCATTTTTATATCTTGCAGTGTGACTGGGAGGTTTCTAACTGTACAACATAGTACTGTCCTGATGTCTTCTTCGTTTCTTAAGACTGCGATTACCGTATCTTCCATTGTCTCTGTCTTTGTTGGTATAAGTCTCGACAGACCATCCGCATGCCCGATCTTTTTCGTTGGTAAATATTCCAATCTGAAATTATAATTCAGAAGAATTGTTCCCCATCTAAGTAACCTATTTGCAGTGTAAACCGGTAGACCTTTTTTCGAACCAAAAATTGTTAGTAACGGTTTGTGATCCGTCTGAAGAGTAAAATGACTACCATAGATGTACCTATGAAACCTCGTGACCGCGAAGATAATTCCTAGAGCTTCTTTCTCTATTTCTGAATAATTTTTCTCCGCTGGCAGTAGGGTTCGAGAAGCATATGCGATGGGTTTAATTGTCCCATCTGGCATTTTATGTAATATACACGCTCCGACTCCGTAGGCGCTAGCATCACTTGCTACAATAATTTCTAGTTTGGGATCGTAGTGTGCCAAAAATAAATCTGAAGTTAGCGTTTTGATTATTTCGTCAAATGCTTTTTGGCATTCGTCTGTCCACTGCCAAACTTTTTCTTTCTTTAGCAGCTCGTTCAGTGGTGCGCGAAGTTTATGCATTTGAGGTATGAATTGCTGGTAGTAACTTACTAATCCTAGAAAACTTTGTAGTTCTGTTATGTTTTTAGGAACTGGCATTTTTTTTAATTGCTGTTGACCTTTCAGGGTCTGGTCGTCTACCTTCTTGATCTATTATATGGGCAAGGTTTTTGATTTCCTCCATGAAAAAATTGCACTTATTTTCTTTTATTTGAATCCATAGCTTTGTATTCTTTTAAATACTTCCTGTACGTATTCTCTGTGTTGTTCAACGCTTTCGCTATTAATCAATACGTCATCCAGGTATGAAATTGTGTACTCTAGTCCGGCAAATATCGTATCCATTGTCTGTTGGAATATAGCCGGTGCGACCTTAATTCCAAAAGGTAATCTTTGGTATCTGTACAGTCCTTTGTGTGTGTTTATGCATAGTAGTTTTGAACTTTCTTCATCGACTGGAATTTGCAGGTACGCCTCACTTAAATCGATTTTTGAAAAAAATTTTCCGCCATTTAATTTAGTGAACTGGGTAGGGAATAATGGTAGTCCTTTATTGCTGCGTTCAAACCTGTAGAAAAATCAGCGCAAACTCGAATTTCGCCTGATTTCTTTTTGACGTAGACCGTCGGTGCCGCCCATTTACTGTATTCTACTTTTGTCAATATGCCAGTGTTTTCGAGTCTGGTTAATTCTTGATCAATTTTTTCAATTGACGCAAACGGTACGCTCCTTTTTTTTTCTTGAAAATAGGCTGAACGTTTTCCTTAATTTCGATATTAGCTGCCATTTTCTTACATCTTCCTAGGCCTGCTGAAAATACTTCGGGGAAACTCGTTTTTAATTTCTCTTTTAATTTTTCTGCCTCGGTTGGTAAGCTTTTTTACATATTTGGCAGTACGTACTTATTGGTAGATCCCACAGTTCGAATTTTTGCATCCAGTCCGTTCCGAATAGGTTTTCGGTATTTTTTAAGACGTACATTTTTAGTTTTTTCGTCATTCCATTAAATGTTACATCAGTAATTACTTCACACTCAAATTTTATCTTTCTCCTCGTAACTGATCTAGCAATTTTATCCGTTTTTAACATGGCAGGTTTGTTCAGTTTTCTCCATGTTTGTAGATTTATAATAGTTAAGTCTGAGCCAGAATCCAGCTGTAGCCTAACTTTTATGTTTTGCATTTCAACTTGTACGTATTTTCTTATGTTAGTCTCATCTGCTTGGTCAGTCCTCGTAATTCTTATTCTGCTTTTGTTTTCTCTTCTATTCCAACAGTGAGAACTTTTGTGGCCTATTTTTTTCACATGATAGACAAGTTTTGAAACGATATGTACAGTCTTTAAACCAATGCCAAGTCCTACAGCGATAGCATGGACTGGGTGGTAATTTTTTTATATTGAATTTTAGAGTTAGAAAATTTTGTTTTACCTGTTCTTGAGGGGGGAAATCGGTTTGGTTTGTTTGTGAGGAGGGTAAGTTGGTTTGTCTTCGTACTTTATGTATGTGTGCTATGCCCGCTTCTATGTCTTTGGAGTTTTTCTTCACACTGATGCATCTCTGGCAGTCTTCGGCTAGCTTTTGAAATGTCAAATCATGTTCACTCTCCAATTTAGTAAGGATTCTGCGTCTCATTTCCGCGTCTTTGGTTGAGACCAAGACTTGGACGTAAATTAAGCATTTGAAATTGTCCGCGCTGAGTTCTGATAATTTGAAGTCGTCACAATATTTGTTGACAATGGACGCGAAAGTTATGTAATCTTCGTTGTCCTTTTTTGTAATGTTCATGCATTTCCATCTTTTGTGGAATAGTGAAGTATTATAGCTGAAAAGTTCCGTTAGCATTTTAATGGCTTCTTTGAACGTTAGCTCACTTGTTTTTCTGGGAAGGATATAATCTACGAATTTGGTATATTCGCTAAATTTTCTTAGCAATAGACGTACTTTACGTGCGTCTGACCAATCTTTGCAGTCAAATTCATATAGATCTTCGTACCTTCGGAAGTAATTTGCAAAAGTTTTATCTTCGTCGGGTGCGTGCTTGAAATCTTCGATAGTACTCCAAATAGCGTCTTGTGAGAGAACTGTTTCGTTCTCGGATTTTTGCTCCTTATTTGACATTACACATAGCAATAATTCTTGCAATTCCAGATATTTCTGTTCGTTTTTTTTTGCTGCTGTTCAAATTGGGTTTTGATAAGTTCCACAATGGTTGACTTAAAATCTTTCATGTTGACGAATTTTTGTGTAACCTGATATTCTGTGACCTGTGTACGCAAAAAATGAAAAGTGAAATTTGATATCCAAAAAGAAAATTCTTCTTTTTTTGTGTGTGTGTGATCGCGCAGAACTAGTTTTTTTATAATTTTTAGAGTTTACTCGTCGACCACTGTTATGTGCGACGGATAGCAAAAAAAAGTATGTCCTTCGCGTAGAGAATTTGTTTTTCGATTTTGAAGAAATTTTCAAGTTAAAAATTCAGTTCAATCTCTTGTAAATTTGCTTCACATTCATAAAGAAATATTTGTCTCTAAACTTCAGGTTGGAAGCCTTTAAAATCTCTGTTTAACTGCAACATATTTGTTTTCTATTTCGAGTGAACACGAAAATCATTTGCTAGTTTTTTCTATTCCTATGATCATTATTAATCAGTACAGTTTTTTAGATGATATGTTTTACTCAGTGTTCCTCAAGAGTACATCACTTAGCATTTCTTTTCTTCTCCAATTGTGCCCAATGAATTTTAGTTTTCGAATCTGTTGTGATTCCTACAACCTTTGCATTTCTGGTAAAGCTCCTTTGTATCCCTTTCGTGATAATGCCATCATGTCATATGTAGTAAGGTGATTTCCAGATGTTTCAGATTTTTCAAACACATGAATCTAATATTAAAATGCTAGGAAAATCTTGTAGCATTTATATTCCAAATGTCTGTCAGTCTGTCTTTCGATTTTTCATTCCAAATCATAGACTTTATCTGGACCCGAACCTCAACTGTAGAGGGAAGTTCGTAACAATTTCAGCCTTTGAGTAGATCCAGATTGACAAAAGGATATAGAAAAAGAAAGAAAACAAAAACAACTGATGTCAAAAGTGAGAAAATGGAGGTCGGACAGAAAGCAGAAGCTATGAGGTCTGATTTATTTGTCAGTCGACAAGCGTTAAAGGGCGCGCTTTAAGGAACGCAGCAGATAAATCATCAGTTGTTGTGAACAATTAGACAAAATAGTTTTCATGTCATCATCATCATCATCATCATCACCATCATCATCTTTCTTCTTCTTGTACCTCGATTACCACTGAAAAAAATATTTTCTCTCCTTCCCTTTACAGAGAATACATCATTAATTTCGTAAGTATTATCGTTACTTTTATTGTAGTTACTTAGTCAATCAATTATGTGCCATGCGCGGTACACGCTTAGGCGATCATGTATCTTTCGATACATGACTGACAAGGCAGATTTTTCCCGCAGTAGGTTGCCATTTCTTTCTGCGGTAGGCCAGTTGCTATCCAAGGCTATAGAACTCGGTCTGTCCTGCTACTTATCCATAGCTGGAGGGAGAAGAGGATTCATACCTTACCCAAGGGTATTAACACGTAAGTGAATGTAATGGATCCGACTGGAATTCGAACTCGGCTCTCCGATTCTTCAATCCGAGCCGCTACGTGTCACAAGACCTTTTATTAGTGTTTTTGTTATGTGTTTTACTACAGCGATTATGATATCGCTTCATAAAAATACTAACTTGAATTCGTTTAAAATAATTGTACAGTTAATATTTTATCCAAAAAGTACACATTGTTTTTGTTGTTAGATGACATTAGGAGAATTTAGTTTTAACTAATTTCTTTAAGAAATGGTTTTTGAGTGTATTGCCAATTTGATGGATTTTTGTTCTGTAAATGGAAGTAGATAATCCACAATTTTTAATTATACTTTTTCTCTTTCAGAAAAGTAAAAATGCGACGAAAACACATTAAAATGCTTCGTGCAATTTATTGAAAAGATAATATTAAGAATCGGATGCGTTAAAAATGTTTTTTGAAGTTTGGTTCTGGATTTCTTGCTGAATGATTTTCTTGCTGAATGATTCACCCGACCAAATGAAATCGTTACATTATTATCTACATTATACGAAGCGGGAGATTGTGAAATAGTAAATATCCTCAAAATATACAAATAGTGTTGAAAATCGTTATATCAGTCCTTTTGATGCATGGCTTTTTATGGAAGAATTAAAGAATAACCCCTATTGGACCGTTTTTAAATTTCGTTTTGGTATCAGATTTCGGACAATGAAAAAAGACTGCCACTAACTTTACGGTCATTGATGAAAATGTAATACAAAGAGTGGAATTGGAATGAAGTCCTTTAACATGAGCCTGTTCCAGAGAATAAAATGCCTTATTTGAACAAGAACTGCTGCCAGTAAGACCAATTGAAGACAGCAATCAACGAAAAACATAAAAAATTAGTTAACAGGAAAGGTGAATATTCAGTTAGAATAAAGCTTGGCAGTAAGTTTCTTTGGTAATCAGTAAAAATTGACTCTGATGTTTTCGCTTATTTGGCGTATTTACTAGATATTGCTTAATATAATTTAAATTCCTGTTTTTAGATAATGATTTTAATGAAAAAAATTAGAAACTGCAAATGTGCAGTTGTCTGCTGGCAAGTTTAAATAAGGATGAAATTATGAAATTAGTTAAAAAAATAGACGAACATAATCAAAGCAGTATTGTTAAAAAATAATAATATTGTTAAAAAACTTAGTTTATTATAGCTAATAAACATGTCTCACATTTTTTGTTACCCACATAATAACAAAAATGTGAGACATGTTTAATGCCATAAAAATGTCATTATTATTCGCATTACGATGTAGGATAAAGGGCTGTTGGGGGCTTAGAAATATTCATCTTGTCTTTCGTCAACTTTCAAATTTTGGTCCACACTTGTGAAGGTTCATGTAAGTTATTGTTTTAGCATTAACGAAACGAATTATTTCCTCTCTTAACGTCGAAATGATAATTTCCTGGGATTTAAATTATGTTAATCCCGTACACTAAGAATTCTATTGGAATATTATTTCTTTTTAAAATTTGTCATCGATATTATATTATTTAAATAGTCAACGTTAAGTTTTGTATAAGGCCAAATGACTCCGTTAAACACGAATATTTAATGAATGTCCAGAAAAGTTGCGTATTTGACAAAGTCGTAAGATTATATCAAAGATTCGGGTAAGAACAAGATGAATATCTGAAATAATCTCAAAATGATGATGATCTCAGTATTTTTTAAGTGTTATTGGTTATTAGCAGTTTACGAATGTTATGTCATTATCATTATTGTTGCTGGCTAAACTGGTTGCAAAGATATTCAACTAGATTTGAATGAATAAAAAATTATATACCAAAGGTACTTTTCATAGACGTTAGGTCACTATAATAGTGGATGGAGCGAAAAAGAAGAAATAAACATGAAACAGAAAAAACTGTAGTAATTACTGTTGCTGTAAGAAGTGAATTTGAAAAAAGAGTAAAGGATAAAAGTTATCAAATTAAAATATATAACAAAAATAAGAAAAGTAAAGAAACAAATCAAAGGGAAAAGGAAAATAAAGTAAGAAGTCGTCATAAATTCTTAGAAGAAGTGATGTTATGAGTTAAGACTTGATGGCGTAGATGGGGAATTACTTCGTCAGCAAGTAAATAAGTGATCTTATTGCTACAAGAAGGTTACTATTTTCTAGGTTTCCTTTAGCTGCTTTTATTGGTTTAATTATTTTTAATGAGTTATTAAAATATTTTCTTACAATAAGCGAATCTTTCATAGCACGATATATCAAATATCGTGTTTTACTTTTACTGAACTCATATCTCCAGATAATTATCGAAGGAGAGCGCTATAAAATCTTTGGTGATTTTAGCGCAACTGTTATGATAGAAAATACCTGTTCGACATAAGCTTCATTGGTCACCGTCATTTACTATATCAGACATGAAATAATTTCATAATTATCTGTTTATTATCAAACACATATATATGTATATAAAAATAAAGTATTAAATGATGCTTTATTATTCTTTAGTTTTTTAACAGTTTTTTAATAGTTTTTTTTAATTTCCTCGTCAGTAAGTTCATTACTGTTTGCGGAGAAAGACATTTGCCCAAAAGCATTGTAAAAAAATACTCCAATCTGATAAAGAATGCACAAACTTTGACGAAAAAAAGCAAACCCTCATGAATAAGTTATTTTTGAAAAATCTATCCAAAAAAGTATTTTAGCCCAAAATAATAATAATTTGTTACGCATAAAATCTGATGAAAAGAATGTCTGTTGAAAAATAGCATTCATACACTAACTTGATGAAAAACACGCGCATAAAGTAATCATTTGTGTCCAAAATCCGATTTAAAAAGGAGTTTTCATGAATTCTTAAGAAAAATGTTTTTAGCTCAAAATCTGAGGAAAATGAGCATTTCAGAATTTGCAAGAATATTTGCACCAAGCCTGGTCAAAACGTATTTTGCCTTTTCATCAAAGTTCATTTATGTACAAATTATATCATAACTTGTGCATAAATGCATTTTTATCAAAAAGCCATTTCCACCTTGAATATGAAGAAAAAATCATTTTCTCCAACATCTGAAGGAAACATGCTCTTATAGAAAATGTATCTTGCCAAAATCTTTTTGGGATGAAAATGTATTGATGCACAAAATCTTATAAAATATATTCTTGCACAAAAACTGGTAACAAAAAAGCAATTTTGCCCAAAAATATGACGAAAAACCTTTATACACAAAATCTGATACAAGAACACCTTTTTGCTCAAAATTTATCCAAAAAGCATTTGTACATAACGTTGATGAATAAAAGTAACTTATTTATTCTAAATTTATTCCAAATGTGACAAAAAGAGACATTTTTTCTCAAAATCTGAAGAAAAAGAAACATTTTGAAAATAAATGGAAATAAGAATTTGTGCCCTAAAGAAACAAAATTTTGGTCAGTATCTGAGGAAATAACAAAGCATTTTTGCCCAAAATATTATGAAAAATATTTTTGCACTAACACTGCTAAAAAGTATTTTTGCCGAAAATGTGAAGTAAAATGCATTTATCTGCAAACCAATGAAAAAGAGCATCTGATGAAAAGAGCATTTTACGTAAAATCTGATGAAAAATTGACATTTTTGTCTCAAATATGATAAAAAATCAGAAATCTCATAAAAAAGATTTTCATGCACAAACTTTCATAAATTATGAAAAAGCATTTTTGTACAAAACAATGAAAAAAATTCAACTTCGTCAAACATGACTAAAAATGCATTCTCCAAAACCTAGCATTTATGCGTAAGCTCTGATGAAAGAAACTATTTTTGTACAAATTTAAGGAAAAAGAAATTTGTGATCAAACTCTCGTAAAAAAATACGTTTTAACCAAAATCTTATGAATTTTGCAAAAATTTTATCAGATTTCTGCACGATCATTTCTGTCATAAAACCTTTGGAAATAAATATTTTTATCGAAAATATAAAGAAAACGGCATTTTTTTTCACAATCTTTGAATAAAAAAAGCATTTTTCTCCAAAATATAAAGAAATACACCATTTCGGACAAGATTCATGGAAATAAATTAATTCTGATGAAAATCTGTTGAATTATTCATGTATTTCACAAAAATCTTATGTAAGAAAGGACTTTTGTGCAAAATCTAATATAAATGCATAATCTCTAATGACAAAAAATGATATTTACCGAAAATGATATGTGAAAAGATCATTTGCAGGAAATCCCACAAAAATTTCATTGATGCACAAAACATGATCAAAAGCTATTTGTGCAGAAAGTCTGGTGGAAAAAGCATATTTTATAAAGATTTTGTGGAAATAAATAATTTCTTCTAAAAATTTATTGAAAAAGACATTTCTGCGCAATCTGTAATAAGAAAAATCATCTCTACAAAAAAAGTTACAAATAATCATTTTTTTCCGAAAATATAAAGAAATCGGCATTTTTACACAATCTTTGAAGAAATATAATTTTCTCCCAAATATGAAGAAATACACTATTGTGGAGTAGATTCGGTGAAACAAATAAATTCTTACGAAAATCTGTTGAATGATACATGTATTCACAAAATCTAATGTCTTTTCATATACATTTAACTTCCAAATTGTGTTCGTACATGGACGCCACACACACACACACACACACACACACACACGCACACACACACACATGCTGTTGATTTGTCAGTAGAGGATTCTCGGTCTTCGGGCAGAGTGTGATTCAGTGACAAACAACAGAAGGCAAAGATATAGGGATAACAAATAACCATTCTGTTACTAAAATGTACAAATGGGGATTAAATATGTTGGTGTATATTAAAAAATGAAAGACGGGGATGAGACAAAAATAAATATTACAGAACAAAACAATGGTGGGGGAATTTATCTTTTGAGAAAAGTAAATATTATATTGACGAACGACCTTGTGCCAAACTTGCATGAAATTACAGAAAGGAAAAACGAGCAAAGATAAAACAGAGGACTTATCAGTTATTTGCAAAGTCTTTCTTTTTTTTCTTTTCTCTTCCTTTTTTTTCTTATAGGTTTCTCTTTTCTTTTTTATATTTCTTTTTACCTTTTATCTTTTCTCTTCTCCTTGCTGGGTAGAAAGTTTATCTGTGAAATGGATTTCTTTTTGGTTTCCTTTCTTTTCTTTTTTCGTCTTGTCCAGGGGTTGAGTGAAAAATAAGTTGAATCTTTCTTTTCCTTGGATCTCATGATAATGTATCTTTTTTGTTTCGTTGTATTTGCTTCTTTTAGCACGCCAGAGTTTGATTTCTTTGCATCAACACTTTACTGAGTCTTTTCAGCTCAGAAACCTTAATAGATTTCTATCAATTGCGCACATTCAAATTTATAGCAGATCATAGCAAGTTTAGCTGGACGACCATTCAGTTTGGATTCTGAAGAAGGAGTGACTTGGGGCGGTCTTTATTTTCGCGACTCGATTTTGGTACGTGACCCATGACTTCAAAATATAGATTTTATACATGTGTTTCCTTTTTCGTATCTCAGAGAGTTCAAGGTTGTTTTAATGCCTGGATAATACCCGGTCCAACCATTACGCTATATATATATATATATATATATATATATATATATCCGTTATTTGTCTGAAGAAGGCCAGAACGCGTAACAATTACCCATTATTAGTCTGTTACATAAGTTTGTATATCATATCTCCTTTATATACATACATGATATGTACCCGCTGTTGGATGTGGCCATCGCAAGATATCATTGTAAGATCTAGTTGTGCTTTAAAAGGACGTGGCTTTTTAAACCGGACACACTTTTTATACATGGTATAAAATTGACAGACATAAGAAACATACATTCCGCTGCCATTAGGTCTATTTGTATGACTGTTTCAGACCAACCATCTGACTTGCAAACTTTTCCGCATAAGTGGTATTATTTCTCAGCACTTAATGTAATTTTATAATTGGTTGCTCTGGTAAGATAATTTCGTATATGACTTAATTTCGTCCTTAATTTACTCAGGCAAATCCTGTCATAAAGTTCACAAGTGAAGTCCTGCGTGTCACCTATCTGGTCCGGAATTCTACATCAAAACGTTTTCGGACATTTCGCAATCTGATATCTCTCATAAGTAACTTTTCTACGATCATTTGCATGTATTGGTGTTTGCAAGGTTCTGTCATTCTTTCAGGTAATCGTTATAACGCTTCTTCGGCTTATGTGTTGGTTATTTAGCAAGCTCTCTATACAAAAGCTGATTTGGAATCCCATTGTCGCCCAGGCAAGCAACCCGACCACTCAAACGCAACCTATATTTCAGAATATTTCATTCAATTCTGTCGCACTGGCTTCACTCAAGCATTTCTCCATCACTGACGTGAATTCTCCAGTTTCAAATATTGGACGCAAGTATTGTTGATGAAAGCGCTCAAGCAGCTTCAAGTGATAGCGATGTACAACCCACGTTTCACGTGTATACAATAACAACGTCAAGACACAAGCATCGTTCACCTTCATCTTAGTTATTTTCGAATTTCCACGATGTCTCCGGGGTCGTTTTACCAAGTTACAGAATGCCTTTTAAATTCGTATCGCAACTTCACTGTGCAGGTTCTCGTTAGAATGCTACCAAGATAAACAGTCACCAACAACACCAATATCTTTATTGTATACAAAGATATTTGTCTCTCTGACAGAGATACATATATGTTGTGTGTACATGCGTGTGTGTGTGTGTGTGTGTTAGATATTTTATTCTTACCTCTGAAATGTTAAAAAAGATTGAGGTGACGCATCTGTTCATCACAATGGTCACAATAGTTTCAGGTTTCCAAATTTAGTGCTCAACACAGTCTTCTTCCTACTCAAGCATGATATTCCATTTTCCAATCAGGGTATGTAGAAATGTCTTGATTGCTTTCTTAGACCTCTGCTCCATACCTATAGGAATTCAATAGCATAAATATGTCGTTACAGACACAAACTTGACAGATTTTTGTTTTGCATAGAATATCAATGAAAAATGTTTGACTATCACATCTAGTATTTAGTTTACTTTATAATGACTTTATAATAATCACCGTACCGCCTTTAAAAATGTAATAATTCTGTCTCTATAGAAATATATTAATTTCTGTCTATTACAAACATTAGACTGTTACAAGAACACAGCAGTAATTCTCTATTTCCTTAGCTTGAAATTCAGATATTGTTTTGCCTATTTTTCATTAAGTAATGAATAATCAAAACGCAAAAATATCAAATTGCACTTTAAAATGACTCAAGTAAAAGATAAGTCGAGGAAATTGTTGATGCATATTAAAGAATACAAAGAGAGAAAGGAACTTGTTACTTTTACTGTGATTTCCTATTTCTGCAAGCGTCCAACATTGCCAAAACTGGAAAATAAAAAGTGATTCCCACCTGTGTGTGTAAAATTCTTCAGATACTCATTTAACAAAGAGAAAATACAAATATTTAGCATCTGGATATTATCGGTCACATTCTTGGCTAGAATATATTACCCTGTACTTATCTCCACGCACAATTACACTTCGCATATAGATTTATGTGTGAACCTATACATAATTTCGATGTACGCGTGGCACATAAACAACATTAATACATGAAACATAATGTAAATATTATCAAACTATCCTGCAATTAAACTCCTTGTCGAGTTCTGAAAGTTTTTTTTTCTTGATCTTGTTCATAACCAAATGCTTACGATTTCGAGGCATTAATTTTGTTTACATCTTCCTGCTAACATAATTACAATTTTAAAATTTCCAACTTCAAATGATTGCATTGAATTTAACTTGTTGATTTGATTGTTGAAATTGTAAGTTTCGATTTCTTGTCACAAATGTTAAGATAGGAGATGCTGAAAAACGAAAAACTTTTGATGCAAAATTTTAGATGCGAAGAAAACTAAGGAAATGAAACAAAGTAAACTGCTATTTATTTCCTTGACGCTGCTGCATCTTTTAATATATATTGTCTTTTCGATTTGCTATTGCTATACTCTAAACGTATTAAACGCGAAAAATATTTGGATACATACTGGATATATGTGAAGGCGTGTGGTAAATCCGAGGACATCTGTTATCTCTAAGAGCCTACTTGACATATCATAAGCCACCTGACATACCAGAATTTAGTATATTTATCGCATCCACGAAGCTACCTGCTTTAACAAGCACTTCATAATCGGATGTTCTTGACATATATACAAAAAAAAAACTTTCGATAAAAAGTGGTCGTTGTCTAAGATATGCATAAAGATTTATAAAAGGAAGATTAATTTCATTTTTATCTCGATGTTGCTGCTGTGATGTAATTATTCATTTTCATTGAGTAAAATGTAGGCGAAAGAAACACTATGTATCGCACAAAGACATCTACAGTTAAAAATTACATTGATATTGAAAATAAAATTGAATTATAATCTATTTACTGTGACTTTTATTATTAAGAATGAATGAAAATTGAATATCCGTCATTTTCTTGTAACTAAATTAAATAGAATCTGGAAGAAGCAGCTAATGAGGTATTATGAGCAAATATTCAAATTCACTCTCTCCCAAAATAAAAATAAAAATCTCATATGTACATATTTATATATTCATGCATATATATACTAAACTCTATAAGCAACCGAACAGGCCTATGTTATGTTTATTGAGATCACAGGATATAAACATGTATTTAATTATATACAGAGACGAGTGTTAATAACAGTGAAACTCTATGCTTATACCAAAGTGGCCGTCAGCATTGGAATGATTTAAATAATGTCCGTTACTTTCACTTAAATAGAATTAGTTATTTTGAAAATTCGTGCACTCCATTAGTACAAAACCGAGATAAAATTGCTTTATTCCTGTTACCTCATTTATAGTGATATATGTTCATGATAACAGTCAAATCTGGAAATCGGCAAGATATTTTTAATTTAGCCAACAGCCTATTTAATTTATTATAGACATTGTTAAAACAGCCAGTATATAACGAACACACGATCACAAATCAGTATTCCTTGCATATTAACCTTTACAGTAGGAACAAAGTTTTCCGTGATTTATTATACAACTGGGAAAATTTGAGGACTTACATGAGAAAAACTGCAAGCAATTCTCAAACAAGTATATAACAGTCACTTGGTTACGTAAGTGTGGGAAACCTTCTCCGTATTCTATATTTATTTATCAGCGATTGAAATTTAGTAAACTCGATTAGATATATGCCTAAATTGTCAATGATACATCTTGGGCTATGGGAGGGGTTGACAAGATAAATGTCCTTCAAAGGCTCTCTGACCTAAGAATACAAATGTATTAAAGAACTAAAACGTTCATATAGATTTGGAATGTTTAAACTATTAAAAGGGCGCCTAGTCGAAAAACAAAAGGGCGAATAGGTACTCAAGCTCACAAAATGTAGACCGAAAGTCGATTTCAGCTCTGCTCCCTGTACCTGAGACATTATTTCCATCGCTGTCTTTCATTTTTCCTTGTCGAATGATGACTTGCGACCATGAATAGTCTCAAATAAATCTTGAATAGGAAGATGCAGACCTTTAAAATGCTACGTAAATAGATGGATATATGAAAAGGAACTGTGCGATAAAAAATCATATTAATGCAAGGCATAAAGATCCATTATTTTATTCCATTCTTGAAAGTAAACTGCTATGTTGTGGAAACCTGGTAAAAACGATGGTACGTCATTGAATTTCAATAGAGATCAATTTTGGATAATAACATCACAGCAGCAACATTTTTTCAGTCAAGTAAAAGAATGTAAATGCTTAAAAGAACTTGATTATTTACGTTTTTTTTGTAAAATATTGTCACCCTGGAAAAATGTTTTCAGGCAATAATTGTAAGATGTTGAGGATTATACTAACAACGGCATCGTAAACAGAGCATTCATAGTTCAAGGAATGATGCAGTCGAAGAAATAGGCTCAAATAAAAATAGTAGACAATTCCTGAGGAGGTTCAACTGTACAAGTGCCTTGACACATTTCCAGTCAATTCTGAGATTGTTCAGGATTCAGTTAAGTTCCTGAATTCTTTGAAGCTACCTGATGTTTCTTCTAACAGGATTCATGTACAAGTGATTCCTGTCATGTTTCTCAATAATCATGAAACTCCAAATTGTGCAAAGGAAATTATTTATCTATCAAGCAGTTCCTCCTACATATTGTCAAAGAAACTATTCTAGTTGGAGTAAGCAAAAGGGTGGATGTGTTAATTCCCAAGATGTCTATAATTCTAAGAACATTGATATTTGAAATAAAGCAATTTAATTGCCCATTATTATTAAGAAATTCATTTTGTACATAAGTCATCTGCGCTACGAATATTGACGCAACATATATTAATGCTACTTCTCGTTTGGACTTGTGGCTTACATGTACATACACATCTACACATTTTCAAACTATTATTTTTACTGTGTGTCTATCAAATATCTATGCAAATCTAAAATAACAAACAGATAATTATACGTCGTACTATATTTTTGTGTGATTATTATAATCATCCAACTTTAATCAAATGAGTCACTTGGTTGATAATATTACAGAAAAAATGTTAAACGGAACAATGCCTGATGAATTTAGTATATATATATATATATATATATATATATATATATATATATATATATATATATATATATAATACTTATTTCTACGTGTTATCAAGAATGAAGTTATTAAGCAGTCAGATAATACAATTTCGAAAGCCTGAAATTCCATGAAGCGCCTTTAATTGATTGGATCGTTCTTATATTTATTTATAGATGTATTTATATTAATATAACTCTCAAAGCGGGTTAGACATATGTATGTGAGAGACAAAAAAGAAAGGCAAAAGAAGAACGATAGAAAAAAAACTGAAAACAAAAAGAAGGTATAAAAGAGATATAAGAGAGTTAGAAAGAAGAGCGAATTTTGTATAAAGATCGTAGAAGACAAATGAAAAATGCGTAAAGTAAAAAAGGAAAAATAATAGAAAGAAATTGAGAAAGAAAGAAAAGTAGAAAAAGGAAGGAGTAAAAATGATAGAATAAAGGAAAAGAGTCAAACAAGAGGGCAAAAGAGAAAGGATAAAAGCTATAAAATAGCAACATTACGTTAGAACAATGGAGAGAAGGAAAAAGAGAAGAAAAGATGAAAAAGAAAAGAATGTTTGGTAATAAAGACAAGAAAAAAATGTAAAAATAATTAGGAAAATATATTTGAAGGAATGGGATGAAGCAGGAAAATATGGAAGGCGATAAGCTGAAGAAAGAAAGAAAGAAAAAATCTAAAGAAAATATCTGCTTAAGGGTTGATGAGAAAAAGGAGAAAATAAAATAGAATAGCATAAATGATAAAAAGATGGAACGGTGAGAAGGAAAGAAAAACGGACAGAAAAATAAGAGAAAAAGACAAGAAAAAGGGGAAAAATGAAAGCAATAAACTGAAGATAATACAAAAAGAAAAATCGAAAGAAACAAAAAAGAAAATAGCAAATTTGTGCAGACGTTAAAATGCGAAAGAAAATTGAAAAATGATAAATAATACGAACAGATAAATGAATGGAAGAGAGAATATATGGAAAAAGAATGGTTTCCAACTATGAATGATTTATTTTACTATTTCTTTTATTTACTTCCGGATTAATGTCGCCATCTTTGTTTTTTCCGATTTCTCAGCGTTCCGATTGTTGTGCCCTCAAGCGTTATCAATTGGATGCTACTATAGTATGATACCGTTCATTTTCTACTATGGTATAGTATTTACCAACTTTTGAAAGTATGAAATATGTTAGGGCTGGGGTTATGCGTTAGGGTTAAAGGCAGTGAACAGTGAACCAGTTATATATTAAAAAATACAAAATCATCAAATAGTAATTTTAATGATTCGATGTCATTTTTAAAAAGTCAGTAAACAAGTCATCGTTTTTCCTGAGCATTTTCCAGCAATAATGAGCGCATCGTCATTTACATAGGTCCCAAAAGCAGCGGTAGATATCATACTATAATAGCACCATCAGTTGTCTGTCGATCCTTATGTCTATACAGATTCTATCTGTATAGAAAAGTCGTGCCAATTTTTAATAAAGACGTTTTCTGAACGCCTCCATTATTATATTACGTTTGAATTTCCGTGATAAGAAGTTCTTAATTTTTACATTATTTACATTCCGACTATTGTACCCATCGTTCTGCTTCCAGAATACTTACTTAAAGGAATTTTGAACTATATAATTTATTTAATATACTAGGGTACATTGATGGATTTTTATTTATTAAGCTGACAGATTTTATTACTTAAAGGTTATTTTTTAGTGGATACTAATATTTGAGTAGACGCTCCATTTATTTATTAAATAGCATATTTATTTATTTTCCTCTACTGACCTGAATACTTGAGAAATCTTATTAAAGAAAAATATTTGCTCTCCGGCAGGATTCGAATCTGCATGAGAAACCGTCGTTAGCTCAACCAGGGAGTGCGTCGATGATCAAGCTAAGTAAAACGGTGCCTTCTCCTGAACCGAATGTCATTACTGCATGGTGAGGTGCTTAACAAATTCAGAGTTGATCAGAACCTCTAGTAGGTAAAAAAGGTAATAGGCTGATACGTCGATAGAAGTTTCAGGTTTGCCAGAGACTGGAACTGCAGAAAAGGATTTCCAACAATCAAGGAAGTAAAAAGTAGCAAGCCATTTATTCTAGAGTTTAGTGAGAACAGGACGCAAGTTCAGTAGCATATATCGATACCTAAAGATTGAAATAAATTTTTAAAAAATGAAAAATCTAACTTGATTCTTTCATTTTAGCTTTAATTTCAAGTTAACAGATTAAATGTAATATTTTCAATAAGCAAAATATTTTGCAGAATTTCAAAATGAATTTAAATTAATTCGAATGATTTTTTTATTGGAATTATTTTTCTATCATTTAAAACGCTAAAATCGTTCATACTGACAAATCTGTCAACACAACGTAATTACGTTGTGTTGACAGATTTGCCAGTATGAATTTGCCAGTAATATCGCAGAAAAACATTTTTTAACAGGGAGGGAGGTATTTTATCGACAACTCTCTCGATAAACTTATGTTTAGGAATTTTTTCTACGGTAGCAATTACTCGACGCATATAACGTGAATGCCTTTTTATATATATTTTTTGTTTGTCTATATTTCTGAGATGAGGTATTATGTACAGTATTTACATTATTCGGACTATTGTCCTCATCTTTGTCGCCATATTTGTCACAACGTTTCGGCCGTTGTACGCTCCGGCCTTCTTCAGGTGGTTGGAATTTCGAACCGAACCGTATATTTCGATCACTGGGGTAGACTGTTCTAGTTCCACGAGCCATGTTTGATGGATGTCAGTTATCAGTAATCTCCTGGTAATTTTTCCCTCTGAAAGTTCTCCACTGCCTGAACCGGGTATTGAACTCACACTCTTTGGGTCTGTTACTGGATCTAACCAACGCCTTTATCCACTGTACCATGTGTCCTTGAGGACATCTGGGTATGAATTTCTGAGTATTATAAACCTAATTTTTCAGCAACCATTTTTTACCAGTACTCATATTGCAATTTTGCTGTTATCATTGCATGTTCTTTACCAGATCTCATATTGCAACTTTTTGTTATCATTGCTGTTCTCTGGCACTCCTTATTACTGGTTCCCATATTGTATTTATTTCTATGCTTGGCCGACTCAGGAGATTTTTGTGGCCTAGCATATGTGCTGATTCCTTAAGTTTACGAATTTCCAATGGTGTTCCCTGTCTATGATCTCAACCTGATCCCACAGGGGACGGTGATCTCCCTTCTCTCTCCATATGTGGTCAGCCACGCCTGATTTTTCTACTTCCCCTCGCATTACAGCTTTCTGGTGTTCTTGAAGCCTTACCTTGAGGGGGCGGCCTGTTTCTCCTTTATATTCCTTTCCGCAGCTGCTCGGGATAGCGTACACACAGTCTTTAGTCCCGTTCTTCTCTATGGGGGGTCTCACTCGAGAGAGATATCTGCGAAGTGTTGTCACGCTTTTGAAGGTTGTCCTGATGTTATATGGACCGCAGATCCTTTGTATTTTCTCTGATAACCCCTTCACATAAGGCAGGCAGACTGTTTTCTGAGTGTTGTTGTCCTCCTCCTCCTCTTGTACCCGCCTATCCCAGTTTTGGGGGGCTGCTGCCATGTACCCAGGGTAGTTGTTACGTTGTAGGGTACTACTTATACTGACCAATTCCTTATCTAATGTCTCTGGGTCGCCACTTATGACTTTTGCTCGGTGTTGTAAGCAACGGACGATCCCTTTCTTTACGCTGTATGGATGGTGGGAGTTGAAATTGAGGTACTGTCCAGTGAATGTTGGTAAAAAATGGTTGCTGAAAAATTAGGTTTATAATACTCAGAAATTCATACCCAGATGTCCTCAAGGACACATGGTACGGTGGATAAAGGCTTTGGTTAGATCCAGTAACAGACCCAAAGAGTGTGAGTTCAATACCCAGTTCAGGCAGTGGAGAACTTTCAGAGGGAAAAATTACCAGGAGATAACTGATAACTGACATCCATCAAACATGGCTCGTGGAACTAGAACAGTCTACCCCAGTGATCGAAATAAAGGGTTCGGTTCGAAATTCCAACCACCTGAAGAAGGCCGGAGCGTACAACGGCCGAAACGTTGTGACAAATATGGCGACAAAGATGAGGACAATAGTCCAAATAATGTAAATACTGTATATTTTTTGTTATAATTAAAGAAAAATATGCGTTCTATATATAAGGTTACTACACAGTAACATTAAAATTTAAGATTGCATTCTAAGAAATCTAATATTTTATTGAATTTTAGGTACTTTGGCTTTATAGTTTAACTTGTAGAAATTTTAGAAATTAAGAATATATTTTAACTTTACTATATTGCTCATATTTTCTGATAATGTCGCTTTTGAACATCGGTATTTACAAAAATTGATGTGTTTATACTAAAAAAAATTTCTTTTTAAAATATTAGGGGTCATTGAATTGTAGTGAGATTTTGCTTTTCCATTTATGATTAGTATATACAGTTTTAATTTTATAACAATATCGCTTGACCGCTACAAATTAATAGAGAATTTTAAAATAATTAAAATGTATAAATTATTTTAATTAAAATGAAAACAATTCTTGTAAAAATTCATTATTCGTCGAAAAAAAAATTATATGTAAAAAAAATTAAAAACTTTTCTAATTAAATAATATCTTAGTTTTATTGAAATTTTTATTTTTTATTCCGAGCAGATTTCTGTAACTGGGGGTCATCTTTCATGATTTGAATTCATCGAGGACTTGTCCTTATAACTAATATAAACAAAAGCGCTACAAAAAACAATTACTCAACATTTCATGAATTAAATAAGTAAAAGTAATATGTTTACAAAGATTTTCTAAAAAAAAACATTTAAAAAGAAATTTTATTTATTATTTATTATATTATCCTAAATTATATATATATATATATATATATATATATATATATATATATATATATATATATATATATAGATAGATAGATAGATAGATAGATGTGCGTGTGTGTGTGTGTGTGTATGCATGTAGTTTAAAAATCACTATATTTATGGATGAAAAGTGTACCATATTGAAGACAGAGTTCTAGACAGTCGAAGCAATCAAACACTTAATTTTTCTTTTTAACTTTCTCTTTCTCTCTATATATATGCCTATGTATGTATCTTTTTTCTCTCTCTGTATATATATATATATATATATATATATATATATATATATATATATATATGGGGGCGTGTGTACATGTTTATATGCGTACGTGTCTATAAATATATTCAAATCTGTTTATATGCAATATTTGAGATATTTGTAAATATTTTTATTCATAACTGTTTTTGTTGGCACCTTTTAAAAGTCACCGAATGTTTGTGCATTTGCACAGATCGCCATTTTACCCCACCAATGTGTATGCATATGTATCACATGATACTCTATATACACGCAAACACGTTATCTGCCGAAGGATTGCATTCTCAGTTATCCACATATCATATATATATATATATATATATATATATATATATATGTACACACACACACACACACACACACACACACACACACACACACACACATATATATATATATATATATATATATATACATACACATGTATGTAGAAAGAAAGGGATAGATAAATAAATATACGTACATGTGCATGTGTATACAAATATGCGCACATTAAATAAACTTCTCTTATGTATATATATACCTTATATACATATAAAAATAAATAGCCATGCTTTATACGCATTATTTATACATATATATTCATATATATATATGCGTGTGTGTGTGTGTGCGTGTACGTGCGCGCATTTTTATTAGCTAGATTGTATCCACCTTCCTTTTCCGGTTGTCTTTTTTGAAGAATCGGGCCAGGACCTATTAATGAAGAAGCCTACGAATGAACATTTTTCCTCTCTTGCTAATAATTCTACGGTAAATTTGGCAAGAGGAATTTTGAATCAGTGTCAAAATCTCATTTTCTTTTTCTTTTTTTCTCTTAGTTTGTGGCCCATTCACACGAAGTTTCTATATTTACCACACATGCCTTTGTGCATTTTCATCCGTCTGACCATATGGATATACTTTTTCTTTAGTTTTCTTTTTTTCCAAAATTGTACAAGACATTAGTAAAACTATTATATGTTCAAGAAAATGTAAAATTTTTAATTTTGTGTAAATTAATAATTTCATAATTTATCCTTATTTGTCTTCTTTGGACGAAAATTCTTTCATTGACTCTAAAAGAACAGAGATTACAAAAGCTGTCATAACAGAAAGGGAAGCTAAACCATTCTTGTTAGGATCCTAATTACATGAGTTTTGCTAAAAGCATCGTAACTCACTTGAAGGAACAATGCCAATTCCGTTGTACTGATTAAAGTTTGATTTTTTACATGCATGAACGGCCCATGAATAGATGCATTGGTATAATTTAAAAAGATAGGTTTCCAAATGTTACGTTTTAAATAACTTTCGGAAGCATTTATTTATTTTTATTTTCATTGTTGTGCATCATAAGAATTTGATTTTCAATAACTTGCGCATACGATTTGCTAAAAATACGTTTCAGTTCGGTTTGGAAAAAAATCTGTTAATCTGTAAAGTAAATCTGTGATGAGAAAAATGACTACACAAGGACTAGATTTCGGTAAAATATTTTTTCAAGCGATCTATTTGATGAAATACTGTAATGTGTGAATTTTACTTTCGAAGAGAATACCCTCTTGAAGTAAGTTGGAAATCTCGTCATATACGCAAATATCTTTTCCATGGGAGAACATCGAGATGTTGGACTTTGGAGTCATTTTCTATGAACAGAGACTAGCATAGCGCTTAATGATTTCTTTGTTGCCTACTAATAGGAATCTTCCGACATAAGATCCTGGCATTGAAGCAACAAATAAACCTCAAACGAGAATTATATTAAAAAATAATTAAAATTTTCCGTTGTGTATATACTTATTTGGTAGAATCTTAGTTATCAGAATTAAATTATTTCACTTGTTAATTTGGGAGTCGAATTTGAAAGAATTTCCACATCTTTATTCACGTTTCTGTGGAATATTTAGTGCTTCAGTTCAAAGTGTCAAAGTGACTGTTGAAAAACAGGAACATGATTGCACATGATATACTGGATTCATTATAACTTCAATCTAATGATTTCTATATTAAATCACATTTTTTTCTCTTTCCCTACTGCCATGAATTATTTTGATACATTCAGACTGACAATAACAAGATAGTTTTAGGAAATAATTAATAGCGTATGTTTTCTTTTTGAAAACTTTCTTCTTGGTTTTTATCCACCTGCTGCAGTCCATTTCTGATATCATAGCTTAACGTTGAGGAAATTGACGTTAACTTTTAATATTGTCTATAATTTTCTAAAAGGCTCAGAACATTATTGTCTGATGGATTTCGGCTTCGAGTTTAAACCAAAAGCTTCTTATAGCACTTCGAATAATTTGAGTAGAATGGCAGCAGAGTGATTATCGACCCACCTTAGCAACATACACATTCTGTATTATACACTTTTTAAAATTCTAAATAGAATAAAAGAAAAACATCCCCCCTCTCTCTCTCTCACTCTCTTTCTCTCACACTATCAATAAAGAAAAAAGTATTCCGTGACTGACCACCGCCCAATATGAAGAATCCAGTTACCCGAAAGGCAAAAAGACGGCGTGGTAATAGAATATATGGCTATCCATTTACGTTTCACCTTTCCTATTACACAGGTGACGCTCTTGCTCTTTCCCACTCATTTTTTCTCTATCTCTCTCTTCCTCCATTTCCTCTTTTTCGCTTGAATATTTTTTATTTTTTATTCGCGAACTTTTTGTCATTTTACACTGTTTTCAAATAATAAATTGTTTCTGTCAAAACATACATTGCTAGTAAGACATACGGATGCCACAAAACAAGTAAAAAGATACAATATAAGGATAATAAAATAAATATTCTACATTTTCAAAGCACATGTAAACCAAATGGGAATATTAAATTTATTTTAAGCGTTACCAAGAGGTTTCGTTATTGTAAATGTGAAAATGTATTCTCTTATATAACTCGTCATGAGGCTGACGCCAGTAATAGCAAAAACATAGTCTGATCATTACAGCTATGCTTTTGATAGACATGTTGATTGTTGAAGTATTTGTCTTTATTTAAAAGCTGAACAAAAATGCATTTGATGAAACTATAGTTATTTATTCATTGATGCAAAGAGAATTCCCAGTTAATTTCCAATATCTTGTGATGGTTTAGAATCTCACTAGAGATATTTACTATCATTAGTAACTTTACAAATAAGGATTTATCGTTATCACTGCGGTGTTCTTTCAAATATTATGTCTGTCTATTTTTAAACGGAACATTGTAACGTAAATGAAGGTAATTTTGGGATTCAACTGATAAAATCATTTGAGAACGATGGTTTTTTGTGGTTTGTTTTGTGAATTAAATTTCTCATGAGCACCATTGGTTGGTTTTGAAGTTAACCGTACAAATGTTAATTTATAATATACGTCCCAAAAAGAGTGGATAAGCTAAAAATTAGGTGTTAAAATCATCCAGACGAAGGCAATATTGAAAACATCTAGAATACTAAGGAAAATGCTTTAATATTCAGGACACTTGCTGTTACTCTAGTGTAATCCATCAGTTGGAAACCCCCCACCCCAAATTAATGGACATTAAGTTTAACTGAAAAATGTAAATATTACTAAAAGTAATATAATAATTTAATATAATCTGCAATTATTATTTATTTCCTTTAATATGTATATTTTGATTATTATTATTGTTTGACGTTATATATGTATTATTTCTTTTAACTTTTTCCACAGGTATCGGGTTTTTCTGTAGTAGTATTTATTTGTTTTTGAACAATTAACACGATGATCGTTTGTCTTAATTTTACTTCTTGTTTTTGCTTACCTAAAGTTATATTTATCAACTTTGAATTTTCTACTTTCGTTCACTTTTACCAATTGATAGATTATGTGTTAGTATTGTCAAAAAGGCAGTATAAATGATTTTATTGTATGCTTAATAATGACTCCATTATCTCTGAGTATTTTAGACTTACATCCCGATAGATATTTTCATATTTTGTTTCTGCTATGTTTCTAAAATGAACACACTTTTTGATATTTGTGTTTGTTCATTCATGTAATATTTTGTAATTTATCTTTGCTTTCTAGTCTAATGTCTGTATGTTTATCAATAATTTTAGTATTATCTATAAGGATTTTACGAATATCAGAATGCAGAAGGGAAACAGTATGTGACATAAGATGTTATTTAATGGCACTAGAATTATTTAAATGCATAGTTAATCGCCTTAAAATCTTAGAAGCACTACATATTAAAAGCAAAAGACCTCTTATTAATCGCATAGATTACAATATTTCTAGAAACATCCTACAATGTTTATAATATATTTCTACATAATTAGATACACCACATAACCATTTCCTTTGAACGTTTTAAATTTCATAACGTATTCTTCGATCTTTTGGCTTGTATAATAAAAAATATTTTTCACGTCTTCACATGATTAAAGATCTTCGCCATGCACGTGATAACATCATCGCGTCTTTTGAAATTAAAATGATTTTGTAACGTTTATTATGTAAAAAATAAAATGTAGCAACATGATTCCGCTACAAGACAATTTGCAAATGTTTTTAAAAATTTGACTCTACATATATATAAGAGATTGTTAAAAAATGTTGACCCTGAAGATGAACAATGATGTTCTAAAGTACTCGGTTATCTTACGGACAATATTTATTTCAATATAATTTTCAAATAAAAGCCTCATTAGAAAATATGAGAAAATTCAAAAGAGAATATGCAGGACTATGTTGTCTTTGACATTCAACACAACATGTTGCTGCCAAATTACTCACACACACACACACACACACACACACACACACACACACACACACACACACACATATATATGTATGTATGTATGTATGTATATGTATATAAATTCTAAATCTGTAATGATATATTTCAACTCTTTAAATATGATCAAGATTACCGATAAGAGATTTACATTTGTAGCTTTAGATTTTTGCGACTATTAAGGCAGACTTCTAGAATTATATCTTATTCGGTTTTCACTGATATCAAATTTTGAATTATGTTTATTAGTAGAACCAATGTCATCTTTACCGTCCATTCAATAATAACAAAAGTTATTATTATTATTATTATTATTATTATTATTATTATTATTATTATTATTTCCTTTGATATCTGGCGTTTACACATTTCTTTCCGGGTCCCGCCCAGGGACCTAAGGTTAGAAATGGCATCATGACACTTTCCACTGCAAAAAAAAAAAAAATAATTACATAGATAAAGCCCTTCGTAAAGTGTGGGCTGTACTTGTCAGAACAATTTTTTGTATCTCTTTGAGGCATGGACTTCCAGGGATCCCTTCAATCAGCCTACTGGAATCTTTTCCAACCAGTCCAAGGGCTCCAACTACAACAGGAATTGTTGATGTTCCCATGTGCCACATTTTTGAGATTTCGATTTCAAGGTCCTTGTATTTTGACAGTTTTTCGAATATCTTCAAAGACACATTGCAGTCTGCAGGGACTGCCATATCAATAAGGAGGCACTTATTTTGTTTGTGGTCTTTAATAACAATGTCTGGGCGGTTGGCTTTGATTGTGTAGTCCCATAGAATTGTAACAAGTCCTATCTCCGTAACCGGGTCAGGGTGGTGTTCGTACCAATTTCTTCCAGTTTCCTTCCCATAGGAGTTGCAAATTTTCCAGTGCAGATATTGGCCCACTCTGTCATGCCGGGTTTTATATTCAGTGGATGCCAATATCGTGCAACCTGATATAAGATGATCACTGGTTTCTGGATATTTGTCACAGAATCTGCATCTTGGGCTAACACAGTATTTTAGTATATGTGCTTGATAATTCCTAGTTAACAAGCATTGGTCTTGTGCAGCAATTATAAAACCCTCAGTTTCACCTTTCAACCCTGCACTACGTAGCCACTGATGGGTGCGGTTTTTGTCTACGTCTGCTTGTTTGGTATGGGCAGAGTATTGGCCATGGAGCGGTTTATTTTGCCATTGTTTCTTTATCTGGTCGGTCGCATTTCTCTTTGCATTTTTTTAAAAGGTTTTTTGCGGCTTCAGCCGGTGTACAGTGATGTATTTGAATTTCTGTGCCCATTTGAAGCTCTTTTTTGAATTTTTCGGCTTCCTTTACTACAGAGTAGAGACACTTACTACTTTCATGTTCCTTGACACATACCATCATCCAATCTTCTGTTTTTTCCAAGTATCTTTGGAGGCCAATTGTTGTACTTTTGTAGGATAGTTCTAGTTGAACTAGTCCTCTGCCTCCTTCGGATCTGGGCACATACAGGCGATCAATATCAGCTTTGGGATGATGCATGCGGTAGCAAGTGAGGAGCTTTCTCGTTTTGGCGTCCATTCGCTTAATTTCAGATATGGTCCAGTTAAGTACATTAAAGCTGTATTGCACCACAGGAACAGCTAAGGTGTTTATAGCTGATATTCGGTTTTTTGAGTTTAGCTCGGTATTTAGTACCAGGCGTACACGCCTGTAGTACTCCTTTCTTACCTTCTCTTTCATTTGGGAGTGTTGTATGCCATCTCCCTCACTAATTCCTAGGTACTTATAAGCTTCACCATGCTCCAATTCTTTAATCTTCGTGGCAAAATCTAAATCTATTAAGGGTGCTTCTAAAATTCTACCTTTCTTAAATGTTACTTTAGTACATTTATCTAATCCGAAGCTCATGCATATGTCGTCACTAAAGTATTTTACAATATTAAGTAGGCCCTTCAACTGATTGTCGTCTTTGGCAAAGAGTTTGAGATCATCCATGTATAGTAGGTGATTGAATATGTTGTTATTTATTTTGTAGCCATAGCTACTGTTGTTCAGTTCATGCGTAAGAGGGAGTAAGGACAAATAAAACAGAAGTGGAGACAAAGAGTCTCCTTGAAAGATTCCACGTCGGATATTTAGTCGGTTGGATATGGCAGTGCCCCTGGTGTGACTAAGGTATAGTTTGGTGTTCCACATTCCCATGCTGTGCTTAAGGAAATTTAATACCACAGGGGAGACTTTGTACATTTCCAAATTCTTAAGGATCCAAGAATGTGGAACACTGTCAAAAGCTTTACGATAATCAATCCACGCTGCACTGAGATTTCTACGTCTGCTCCTGCAATTTTCCAGAATCATTTTATTTATTAGTAATTGGTCTTTGCAGCCATATGAACCCCTCCTGCATCCCTTCTGTTCCAGTGGAAGAATGCTGTTTGTTTCTAAAAAGTAGTAAGCACGGTTCGTCATGACAGACGTGATCAACTTATACGTTGTGGAGAGACATGTTATCGGTCGATAATTTTTCGGGTCATCTGTTTCATTTGTTTTTGGTATGAGGTATGTAATACCTTCAGTAATCCATTCCGGGATTTTATTGGGATTATTTACAAGCGTTGATAATGTTTCCGCAAGTATTTTGTGGATAGACGAGAGATGATAAAGCCAGAAATTGGGAACCTTGTCATTTCCTGGGGATTTCCATTTTTGCGATTTCGTTAGAGCTTGCCTAACATCATCTGTGGATATATTTTCCCATTCTTGCAGAGGTGTATCCAACATTCGTTCTTCTTCACGCCGGATCCATTCAGCTTTTGGGTTATATTCCTTCGGGCTGCTCCAAATATTTTCCCAAAATGTCTGTACAGTATCAATCGATGGTGGCCTTTCGACATGTATAGGTTTTTTTCCAATTTCCCTGTAAAATTTCTTAAGGTCCGTTTGGAATATTTTATTTTGGCGATAGAACCTACAACGTTTTTCGTATCGCCTTGTTCTCTGTGCTTTTAGCTGAAGTTTCTGCTTCAGCATTTCCGTGGTTGGTGGAATGTCAAGTAGTGATTTAATTTTGTGTTTCCTCTTGATCTTTTTGCACTTGCGCGTGGAAATATTAGGGTTTCTGGTGAGCTCATCTAATATAGAAAGCTCACATCTGATTTGTTTTATTTCTCGTAACAATTTTGCTTTCCAAGCTGGTTCTCTACGTCTGTTAACTTTATTTATTGTCTTGATCCCAAGCTTCAGAGTCGCTGCTAAAGCTGTTGCGTATATTACGTTGTTAACTTCTGTGATGTTTCCCGGTGGTTTATCTGTTAACAGTGTTTCCAGAGCAGCATTGTATATTTTCACAATATGCTTGTTGGAATTCGTCATATGGATTTTGGGTAGCTGGTCTCTTTCTGACAACTGTATGAAAGTTACTTTGCTGAGTACTTGGATTACGTGGTTTTTCGCTTCGGTGATTTCCGCTTTGTGGTTTTCAAGGAATTCTAACATAATGTACCTGGAGTCATCTTCAGAAACATTGTCTGGAGAACTGCAGGTTGTGTTTAAGATAGACTCTTTGATTTTATTTCCTGGTAGGTTATTTCGTATTTCATTTGTTTTAGTTTTTACCTCATCCTCTGTCACACTACTTATATCTACATTCATCTCATTACATTTTGAGTGATGGATCATAGTATTTTGTCTTATATCTAATTTTATCCTATCTATTTCTGTCTTTGAAAGTCTGTTGTTTCGCATAATGTCCCTACGGACATTAGAAAGCATGTTTGGATTGAGGTTAGGTCTTATATCATTTCCCACCATACTTCTCCATATTTGGTATGTTTGATTGGTGGTGTTCTTTGCTGGGGTTTCGAGAGCAGTGAAGAAAGATGTCATGACTTGTCGATACTCTTCGCGGGTCCATTTAGTTCGTTTTCTTTTTATTAGTCGATTTGGTATTGAGTCACTTGGTCCAAGGTTGGCAATAATCCGGTTTTGGTGACCTAGTGTCTCTTCGTTCGTGGAGGAGTTTGTTCCAGTAACAGATTTTTCGTCCTCAGACTGGTTCCTCTCTGAGAGACGCGGCCCTTGTTGACCCGGGAGACGACCGATCCGGTATGAAATTTCATTCGTATTCGTTAAAATTGTTAGAGATTTGCGTTTTAACCTTGACCGCCAAGGGAATTTTTTTATTATTATTATTATTATTATTATTATTATTATTATTATTATTATTATTATTTCAATCCTCTCCAACTCTTAGATGTTTCAGCCGGGTTATGATATTCCAAGCAACGCCGCCAGCTGCACACTCCCAATGATGTGTTTTGAAAGGCAGAAAGATTGCTGGAAATAAATTCGAGTACATAGTGCACAAGTGTGGCATAAGGGCGATTGCCTTCCAAGTGCTTGTCAGTAAAAATGGTCGTATCCTACATGAGTTTCACTTGCTCATTCTCGGCTATTGGTGAATGTTCATATCATGCTAGCTTTTCTGTAAATGGCAAAACGAGATGAAATGTTCTGTGTCTCTTTTCTATATTCGTGTAGTTTGTATTATTTTTTCTTCAGCTTTCTCTTTAATGGGCTTTTGCGAGAGTTTCCTACATTAAACTCGATCAAATAATTTTAGATCGATTTATTGCTTTCATGATAATTTTAAAAAAATTTTCCTGTAAAGTTTCGATATTTTTCTTCACCATCACCGCTGTTTTCATAGTTAATTCTTGTCTGTCGATTCATCCTCATCATCACCCGCCTCCTCCCCCTCATCAACATCATCTATCCCATAACCGGGTGTAGTTGTAGGGTTGCTGTGCAGTTGAGTAGCTGACCAGCTCCTTCCATATGTCTTGATTGCGTGCCAATTTTTGTCGATAACACAAAGCATTCCTGGATTGGATGGTTTATCAACTGTTTTCTCTCTTTATTCTCTTTTTAATATTTTTGTACATTATTCAGAGGAGTTAATCGTTTAATGACTGAGGTAAATTACTCTTATAAATACAAAAAATATATATGTCACTGCAAGTTGTATCGAGAAGATACACTAATTTAAACAGGTTAGATTTCAAAATGGTGTGCCTTCTACTCATCGTCTTCGCTAAGTAAAAATGAAAAGAAATCATATGTACTGTTGGTAGTAGGAAGACTGGTTGCATTTCAAATATGGCTGGGCACAAGGATTAGACGAACGTTTTGTTTGAGCATGCACTAGAATTATTTCAGGTAAAAAAGACTGATGGCTTAATGATAAAGAAAGAGAAATGAGTAAAAGGAAGGAACGATTGCAATATCGGCGAATTTCTTATCTAGGCGAGCAGGAAGATATTGCACCTAAAACTCTTTTCTCCTTGTTAATTCTAGCTTGACTTAACCGAGTTTCGGTTTTCAATATGGCGTCAATATGGAGGGCACCGAGAATGAATTCAGCAAAGTTTGCAAAGTTTGATAGCAATCTCTCACTCTCCCTCTGTCTCTCTCTCCTCAGTTTTTCTTTCTTTCTCTGTAACCCCACATCCTTTCCGGTATATAAACAAAAGTTTATTCTCATGTATACAACAAAACGCAAAATAAGTTAAATATATTGAAAATATATTGCAGATTTTATAATTTTATCTCTTAAAAAGATCATATAGCGAATAATTCTAAATAAAAAAGATAGGCTTAGTTTAAAATTAGTAACTGCGATAGTGCTACTGTTGGAGGTAAACTCGCAAGTTCGAAAAATATCATATTGAGCAACAAATACTTTACAAGTAAACAAATGTGGTAGCTGAACACTAAGATTTTGTCATGAGAATATCGCAAAGGGAAAACCTCATTAGCTAAATAATCAGTGTAAGATATGTCCGCCTTTAACTGGAGTCAGCCATTGATTACTATCGGGAAAAATAAAATCATTACGCTTCCACAAGTCAATCAATCTCTCTCTCTCTCTCTCTCTCTCTCTCTCTCTCTCTCTCTCTCTATATATATATATATATATATATATATATATATAGTGGCTGTCGACTCACAAAGCGAGTATGACCATTACTGACATGTTCAACCCTTCAGTTAAACTCCCCCTCCACAACACTGCATTCATCGGTTGTGTGAACGACAGTGGCTCATAAAGCCACCCATCGATCTGCATTTCTTGTTACGTATGTGGCATATCAAATCATCTCCGGGTGGTGGAAGTTGACTTTGATTATCATCACTTCCAACGTATCTTTTCATATGCCTTGTCAGACCCGACCAGGACTTGCACACCCTAGTGCAAGTCGGGCATTCAAAGCATGCCATTACAAAATCGCCATATGCAATAGACTGTTGGTGTGATTTCTGGGGACTGAGCACACCTGCCCTGGACAGACATATCTGATTGCATTGGGCACGTGGCCAGGTTGACACCTCATGGCAATTCAGGGATCCCTTCCGAACCCCTCTCTTCAGTTCTGCATATTTTTGTGATACCTCATGGAAGATCTTGACGCTATCAATAATACCAGCTCTCCAAGAAACCCGGTATCAGCTAGAGCCTCCCAGTTATCCAGACCAACATTGCACTTGTATAGTGACTCTTTAAGGCAATCTTTGAAACGAAGTTTCAGCTTGTGCTGGGTCTTTTTCCCATTTCCAATTCTCCATATATTATTTATTTTGGAATTCTGTCATCCGCCATACGAGCAACATGACCCATACGTCGCAATCTGCGCTTGTGCATAAGTGCTTCCACAGAAAGTGAATTGACCGTTTGTAGATCAACAGTATCCGGGCTGTGAGACATCCAGTGGATTTCAAGCACAGACCGAAGGCATCGTTGATGAAAACAGTCCAGTATCTTAAATGTCTGCGATTGACTACCCATGTCTCATATGAATATAGCAAGCAGGCATTTTAATTTTTGTCTGCTTTTTTATGCCGTTCTGATTACAGACAGAACTTGAGTGCTGCAAATGCATCGGAGGACTTCTTAATCCGTAACGCTATCTCATCGTCAAGAGAGCAGTGGCGGTTGAAGGTGCTACTATCAACATAAATTTATGGCTCTATATACTGAATTTCTCGGGTAGGTTCACCACTGACTTGTCAAGGCTGATGGACAGTCCAAAATCCTTATAGTCGATCCATGAACTCCTGTGTGTGCTGAATTGTGTGTGCAACCAGGTATATATATATATATATATATATATATATATATATATATATATATATATATATATATATATATATATATATATATATATATTATTCCAGGATCATTTTCCAACTTATTCAAGATGATTACGCCCTCTGTAATCTTCTAAATTTCTATCCTGGAGTAACAAGGTGCCTCACAGTTTTCACGATACGATTTAATTTTCAAGTCTTTTTCACTGATCTTTGGATTGTCATAAGTGAAACTCTTCTCTCACGTGCCAACTGTCTTAGGAATTGAATCAGATCTTTTCTAATTGATCTCTTTAGCTCTTAGTTGAAGGCCTTTTCCCACTCACCATTGCTCATTTGGGAAGACAGTGGTGCTGAGACAAACGGGATTTTAACCTGTTCTCTTTCTAGCTGAATAACTCAAAGTGTGATTCTTACGCCAAATGGTGTCAAGATGACTAAACGTCTTATCTGATTAAACATTTTGATGGACAATTATGATGTTACATGATTTGAACAACTTTGCTGTTACACCCAGTGTATTTCTAAAGAATTACTGGATTTACTTTTAATTCAACATTTTTATGACTTCAAATGTTATTCCAGTGAATACTCGTAATTGAAATAAACGACCCATTTGATTTTAAATAGTGTATATCATATCTATCAGCCGGCGCATTCGAGAAATCTTAATAAATCCACTAATTCTTTATAAATTGCTTTGTTTAGGTTTCCGATACAAACCTGAACAGAGAAAAATATCTGAACGAAGAAATGTCCTTTCCTTAAAAGGGAAAATATTGTTCTCTGTGGTCGAGCGGTGAAGCACGCGGGATCAAACAATGGTTCCTCCTACAAAAGTGAATGTAGATTCAATTCCTGCTGGAAAGTAAATTATCTTTATTAAAATTTCTTGAATGCACAGGACAATTGACACAATACACAAAGTTTAAAATAAAAATAAAATAGGGTGTATATTTCAAATAAGAGCATCCACTATAATAAAGTTTGACTAAAAAGAAATTATAAATTCATTTATATTTTATTGTTATGCATTGTTTCGAATTATGTTGCCTTTAGTTTCTTCGCTTTAGATGTGTATATTCATATTTCTACGTATCTGTTAATGTATGGACGAGAGGATTGTCTTGTGGATGGGAATTTTCATGCTGTGTGTTTATGTCTGTGTTCTTCAGATAATATACGCATGAAATCTGTCTAACGCGCAAAAAATTTAAAAAAAATATCTTAGTTAATATACTTTTGATTAAAAAGATAGGATCTGTCGATGGTGTAATGGTTAGCTGCTCGAAATTAGCAACAGGAAAGCGGAGTTCGAATTTCATTTGAGTTACTTGCATTCACTAACTCGCAAATACCGTTGGAAAAGTTAGGAATCTTTCTTTTTTTCTCTCTCCCCAAATGGGTTAAATAGTACGACTTGTATCTAGAAAATTATTGTTATCTCCAAAAAATTGATAATTTAATATTTTTAAACTTTTAATCATTCCACCCAAGCAAGGCGATAAAGCCGCAAGCAAGGCGATAAAGACGCAAGGAGGTTACTGATTGTTACAGAATATGAGGGAAAAACACTATTAAAGAGAGAGAACGATAAAAGAACTAGAATTAAGAAGATAAAAGATAGATATTGAAATTCCTTTTAATTTTTTGGAGATCAAAGTTAACTGGGAAGCAAAAATCTGAAAGAGAGTTTTACAAGTGAAAAGTGCGATAGAAGAAACTATTAGCATAGAACTTACGGTTACATCTAGCCATTTCAACTGTAATATGATGAAACCTAGTAGCCAAATTAGTACTACGTTTAAATTCATAAAGTCTAGGTCGTACCATAGAGGAAAGTTCATCAGAATAATTACCATAAAAAGGCACAGAGAAGCCAGTAGGAAAGTGACTGAAGACTAGATGCCAGGTCAAGATCAACAATATTGCAAATTCTTCTTTGAATTTTTAAATATATACCAGAACGGATGTGGCAGCAGTAGTCAAAGCACGGACGAATGGTAGACTTATAAATATGTAATATAAATTCTGGCGCTAAAAATTGTCTCGCATGAACACAGTGAACAAATCTACCTATAGTAAACCTAACAATTGATTCAATATAATATTTCAACTTCATTTCATCGGAAAATATTAGTCTATGAAGGAGTAATGAGTCACTCTCCTAGGGGTTAGCATCGGTCATGCTGATGAAAAGCAGAAAGGGTTCTCTCAGACGATTAACAGAAAGCAGTTTCGTATTGGAGGCGTTAAAATTAACAAGATATTCCTTGCCTCAGTTAACAATAGATTGTAGGTTATTTTTTTGATCAGCTACAAATTTGACCTTACCGAAACGATCGGACTATCAAGACTGTGGTAACTAATTGTGTCATCAGCATGGATAACGAGTTGAGAGCTGGTTATATCAGGAAGGTCATTTATGAAAAGTGGGAATAACGTATAGAGCCCAAGGGAAAACATTCGAAGATTAGCCATTCAAGACAACTTTCATTTTGAAAAGACTGAATCAGTTCAAAATTTTCTCCAGAAATACCATAACCTTTTAAGTTGTGAAGAAAAAAAGAATTATTCTTACATTTTAAAATATGTCTGGTTTAAAATAACCCAGGAAGGATTAATAAGCCATTGAAAAACAAGTCAGTCAATCAAATTCGATTCAAAATGGCAGTGCGTTTGGCGCATAGTACGACTGAGCGTGCAGATCTTTCTAGTCAGTACTATTCGTCACTATCGATGAATGTGGCGAAGTTCAACAAATATGTAAATTATATCACTTTAATTTAATACAGGGTAAATTTCAATATGGATTTAAAACATCCTAATCGACATTCCTCTTCAAAAAATAAAGAAATACACACTGGCACCATATTCACTTGAGACGATAAAAATTCGTATTGTATTGAAAAAAAGTTTTGAACGTAAGCTGCAAGTAAAAGAAGAAATGAAAAGTCAATCGTTAAAATTTATTCTGCACTTTAATTTTAAAGCCTACGCGTGTGTTTCCTAAAACTAGAAATTTACTGGGCTCACTCAATAGAATAAAGCGTTATAGCAAGTGATGGCTTTTAATTATAGATGCTATCAGTGAAATTAGAGGAAATAGTTGTTGTTACATGTTTCCTTTTGTAAATTATCTGTTTCGGCTATGAGTATCTAAATAATAAAAGAATAATTTTCTCGAAATACTCATTTGTCAAGAAGCAGAACAACTTAAAAGATCCGCACTTATCTCACATCTTAATTCAATATATAAAGATGTTGACGAATTCACAAAATCAATTTAACAGAGAAGTTCAAATATAAACTTACTAGGAAATATCAATGTTTACATTCATAGATACGTTTCAAAGATGAAAATTGCATTTTTAGCATAATCTCCTCCATTTTCAATACATATAACCTAGCGTTTGCCCACCAATCAGAGAATTTGAACTTTATAGAAAGTCAGAATTAAATTTTCAGATCATAATTCAGATAATACCTGTTTCAAGCTACGGATTTATTGGTCCATCTCCGTGTGACGATCTAATTATTAGACCATGAAACACTAATTTTCAAAATATGGTTATAAACTACTTTTAACATCTAAAATTTGTCTCAGTGCATTTCCATGAACGGTTAAGGTCTCTTTCAGGCCTCTTTCAAAAGTAATTTCGAATGGTTCTTGATCAAAAGAACTTTAGATCAACTTTCATATTATATATTATATATGAAGGATGTGTAGGCATGTGCTATAATATGAAGTGTAAGTCTGCATTTCTAGAGAACATGTAATTAATTGACTAAATTCGAATGCCTTCTTCAGTTTAATATTTAATATTTGAATAATTTGTCGAAAATCACATGTTATGCACAGATTGACTTCAGTTTCTGTTTGAGAAAATAAAGAAGTGCACTTACGTATTTCGAGTGAGGACAATTTGCAAAAGAATTTATGAATCAGAAGATTTCTTTCCCTTGACAAGTCACGCAGAAGTGATTGAGTTACACGTGAACAATTTTTCAACCCTTCTCTTATGTTGACAAAAAATCAATCAGACGTTTCAAGTCAATTGGCAGGCACGTTATCTTTTCAAATCCAGATATGAATCAGTTACCAAGAAGAAAAATTAGAGGCAAGTAAATGTTCGGAATTTTACAGCTATTTGGTTGTTACAAACACCTATTGACTGCCTTCATTTTATGTTTTTAAGTCAGCCGAGTAAACTTCCTTATTTTCTTACAAGTTCATTGGTTTGTATTTGTTTGGTAGAATTTCTTTGAAAGTGAAGAGAAAATCGGTATTCAGCAGATACAGATGTTGGAAATTAATTGCTAAAGTCAAAAACCGCATAATGAGAATTTGATCTTGGAAAAAGGTAGCGAGCCAATTATCAAGCTTGTATGAATGCACGGCGGAATGAAGCGGTATTCTTACTGAAGGGAGAATACTGCTAAGGGCAACAATGGATAGGAAGTTGTGCAGAGCTATGATCGCTCACACCCTGAAGAAAAGGCGAAATTAACAATCATCTTCTGATCTTTTCAATGGGTTAAATTGAGACTGTCCTATTCCTGTATTAATAAGAAGAGTTGGCATTAATGGATGGAAGATTTCACTACACTAGCGTCACTCCTTCATAGCCAGTCTATTCAGTCCACTCGTATTATTTTTTATTCCAGAACGGTATTATAAATGAAACACTTTAATTTCGTGTTGCGCGAAGTAGAAGTAATTGCAAATATTTTTAAAATGTCTTTTATTGATCGTACTGAATTTTATTTGAATTTGCTTTAAAAGTTCTGTAAAATCCAAAGTGTAGCTATGTACAAGCAGTTCAAACCAAGGCTGACAACAAACAAATTGAATCCCGAGAGTTCACCAACCAAAATTATAAATAGAGGCAAAGCGGCAATGCCGACTATTATAAATGGCCTGATATCATATCTTCCTCGTCAGATAAGGCAAAGCTCTTCGCCCCAATCTTTGTTTCTAATTCAACGTTAGAAGGCATACGACATCCGCTTCCCGACTTGTCCCGCCTCATTGGTCACAATCACAGTAGTATTTTTATTACAACCCGGGAAATCTCAAGACTTATCAAAAGTCTTGACTCTAAGAAAGCCACTGGCCCAGATAAAATCCTTGTGGTTGCACTTAAGAATATCAACCTGTAACTATCCCCGATCTTAGCAAAATTATTTAACCGCTAGTTGCAGGAAAGATTCTTCCTTCGAAGGTGTCAAGAGCGTGGGCGAGCACTCATCCCTCTCACAGTATAGACCCATCACCTCAGTGCAAGCTTTTTGAAGCTACAATTAACATGAAGTAAAAAACAACGAATTGAACGATGCGAATACACATGGAAATATTAACATCTGTCCTTTTTGCTTATAAATTATCGTCTTTTATACATGAAAACAAAATTACTGGCAAGTAAGATTTAGTTCTTTCCTGTTATCATTCAAAGATTTTATACGAAATTTTGAGATATTCTTTGAATATTTTTTCGGTGTAAAGAATTAAAAGCCAGATAAATGAGGAACCTCTTCAAACCAGTCCTAAAAGAATCAAGAGGCAGGAAAAGAGTGAAAGAAGCAGAGTCATTAATTCGGAGTCTTAGATGGCTCTCAGAACTTCTGTAGTCGATGTGTTAAAGTATCTAACAGACGTGGAAAGCCCTCTCGAGTAATCGTTTGCGAAACAAAGCCATATAGACGATGAGGTTTCGAATAATTGTTGTCCTGATCAAAAAAAGATCTTAAAATTCCGATGTTTGGTGATTTATTAAATTTTTCAAATTTATTAAATTTTTCAGATAGATGTTTTGCCCACACACATAGAAAATTACACGAATATATTCTCCATTTTCTTACATCTTAGGGAAGAATACACTGAAAACATGTATGATTATACCTGTTAACCCTGTTAGCATAAATTTAATTTTACAGACTGCAATAAATATATTCACCTTTAAGCGTTGTTAATAAAAAAAAAAGTCACTAAACTAATATAAATGGCTCGAGTGTCAAGTATTACTTTACACTAATAAATTAATTTGTGATAGACATCTTTTCATGTTACTCAAAAAATCAGAAGATAATTTGAAATATAAAATATATTGATGAGATTTCAATAAGTATGAGAATAAATATGGTGGTTACAAAGATACCAATAAGTCATTAGTTTAAAGATGAAAACCGGATTTATTTTGCACAACAATTATTTTTCACAAAATATTCTCCTTTGTCAATGACGTTATAGAGATCGAAGATTTCTGATCAGAATCTACTTGATGCATCTTCGTATAGACATGAATATTTTTCTCGTTTGTGGATATGTAATGAATTTTCATTTGCCTTGACGAACATATCTTTATGTTGATCTGTCTAAATTCTCGCCACACACAAACGAATAGATAGATAGATAGATAGATAGATAGATAGATAGATAGATAGAAAGTAAAAAAAGAAAGAAAGAAAGAAAGAAAGAAAGAAAGAGTCTAAAGGTTTAATGGAACCAGGCTGGTGCCAAAACTAGTGTCAGTTCACTTCCGAGCCATTAAGATATTGTTTAATAATCAGCAGGGCGACGATAGACTCGAGGTGTTTTTTTGGTAATTTTCCCTTTGCTTAAGGTTAATTTCTCTATTTATTCTTCGTTCCTTTCTTTTTTGTTTACTTCTCATCATTTTTCTTTCGTGCATTTCTTTCATCATCAGTTTTGTTTTATTTGGTACAGGGCTCCCTGATTGCTTTTATTAAACATGCAAAGCTGGCATGTAAGTCGCAGACTGTCGGTCGGAAAAGAATGGAGATCGTGGAAGGTTGAGGGAGTAAATTAATGAGATGTTTTGCAGAGAGAATAAACGACGTTAATGCTCCTGAATGGTATCTCAGGTGAATTGTTAGCGGCAAACATTTTGGCGCCATTTATAAAAGCCTGCCTCATATATATATATATATATATATATATATATATATATATATATATATATATATATATATATATATATATATAGTGAGAGTAAGAGAGAGAGAAAGATTATCAATCACATACATATTGCAATTCATATATTCCTAGAGTTCCACCTTTACAGATGTACACAAATAAGCATACACTTAGATAGATAGATAGATAGATAGATTGAGCGCGTTCAATTATATTATACCTGTCTCTATACTTTGATTTTCGCTGTCCAAAAAGTTCGAAGAATATAATTCTGCGAAAATCAAAGTTCTTCATAAGATAGATGAACAAATTTATTTTATTTATTATTATTAATAATCTATCACTTGATATCAAACCCTAAACGTTCTCTTCTAGTATTACCTAAGTCGACCATTTTTACAATCTTTCCTTTATACACACACACATATATATATATATATATATATATATATATATATATATATATATATATATATATATATATGATTATTTGACCAGCAATTTTGATGACAAATGAAGGTTTTGGGGGTTTTATTTAATTTTTCTACGATTTACATCATTTTCCTCGTTTCTACATAATTCTCCCCGGAAACCAGAAAAATGGTCTGTACCGCAGAAAAATTGAATATAAAAATCTGTAAAAAAGATTTGTTTCTATTCAAACGTATATATATGTATATATATATATATATATAACTGCCAGTAAACAGATACACATGCACAATTAAAAATGCACATTACCATCCGGTGCCCATTTAGACCATGCAGATAGTATTATCTACGATTTTAATACACATGACACGTGTTTCACCAATGAGAACTGACCCAAGCATAATTGAAAATGAGTGTATTTGTCTGTTTTTTCTCAATTTCTGACGAAGCTTTACTAAAAGTGAAACATGTTAGATTGATATCCATTTCCTATTTGTACTTTATCATCCTGTCGTATTCCGATCCATATTTGATCTGCATTTGACATTTAACACACTTATATATATATGTTATATATATATATATATATATATATATATATATATATGTGTGTGTGTGTGTGTGTGTGTGTGTGTGTGTGTGTATTAGATTGCTGAAAATTTCTCGGTCCAACCCACGACTAAAAATCTGATTTGAGACCGTCGAGCCATTTATATTCAAACTTTTTTCTTTTTTCTTTCCATAATTTTACCCATCCTCTTTGCTTGTTGTTGTTGTTGCTATTATTACATCCATCTTACATTCTGGCTGTATTTCTTTTCGTCTTTGTTCCCGTTAGACCATAGGGATACACGTTGATAATTAAAAAGAAATCCCTTTGCTCTCATTACACAAACATCTTCAGCGTAACATGTCGCCAACCGAGTTCCTTTTGGAAATCTCAAACGATTTACAGTCTCGACTTCTGTCAGCAATTTTTATCCTTCGATTGTTGTTGCTTTTCTTCTTCTTTTTACTAAATTATTTTGTTTTTTGTTTCTTTGCGACACTTTCTATTCGTTTTTTTTCTCTGGCCCCTTTAAGGAAAAGTGTTAAAATCTTTAAGGAAAAAGTGCTAATACACTTTTCCTTAAAGATTTTTGTTTTGTTGAGATTTTTGTTATTTTCATTTCTTACTTCTCTTTCCGTCTTTTTCATTAGCGATATCTCTTTGATTTCTTTATTTTGTTTTTTCTTGTTTTTGTGTCTGGATCTTCACGTTGCTTTTGATTTTTGCATCATTTCAATATCGAAATAGTTCATTGTCTGTTGAAACTAATGGATATTAATAAAATGATATTACTTTAATAACATTTTATTTTAAGTTTTCAATCTCAACGAACTCTAACAACCTATACAAAATATTTTCATTACAATCTGATTATCTTTTTGTTAAGCGAAACTGAAAAATAATGCTACGAAATAAACAGCAAATATTTCTCAACCAAAGACATGAAAAAACTAAGCGAAAAGAATAAAGGTAGCACTTGACAGACAAAAATATTTTTCAACTGTTATCCTGAGCCGATATCCTGCATTTTTATTGTAAATCAAATGGATCAATTTACGTGGTGATTTTTTTATTACCAGGTACCAATAACTAGAACTCACAAATTGCTCTGATTTCTTAAATAATGCCTGGCTGGCGTAAAATTAAATCTCATTTTTAAAGTGTAAAATTTGTGAACATTTTCTTTTGTACAGTGCAATCTTAGACTTATCTTGAAAATTCATGCAGCTATGTTAATTTTTGTTCAATGTTTATAGTTAAAATCACTGTCGGAAAATTGATGTTAATTCGCTAGTATAATTTTAGTCGTTTATTGGGTGAACAGTTTTTTTTTTTAATTAGATGAAGTATTTGTCATTATAATTATTTTTACTCATATTTCTTTATCCTTATTTCTGTTGCATTTTATTGTAATTCTCATGTCTCTATTCTTATTGTGACAACCTCTTACCGCTTAAGTCACAAAGGTTTCACCAGTGGTCACCAGAAAAATTCTATAGCTATATTTGTTCCCCAATCTCCAGTGTGCTGACATGTTGTTCTTATTTGTATTGGTACTATTAGAGTTTTGATAAAAAGCAAAAAAAACAAGATGTAAGAAATAGTAAAAAAAAACAAAATAATAATAATTATAATATACTTCAAATGTTTGCGTTGTTTCAAGACAAAATGCAAACTACTTTCGGTTGAATTCTCATCGTACACGTCTCACTCACTTGTCTAGATACTTTTTATTAGTCCTAACTTAATATTTGAATATATCGAAGAAATGTGTGTCAGAATATTGTGTTGGACTAATCATCCAAGAAGAAACGTCCTGTTAAAATCCATATTTTACAGGGGCTAGAATTCAGAATCGGTTAATTCTGAACCAGAAAGACAGTTCATTTTAATTTCGAAGCAAAAGAAAGTGTTACAGAATTTATTCCAAATTCATTTTTCCAACATGGCTTCTTGTTATAAAGCCTTTATTGGGAGTTTTAATCACATCTTCCCATGAGTCCTCTTATAGTAAACTGTCTTAAAATTTTAAAATGTAATCCGATACAAATTTGCAATTTATGTATATTACAAAAGATACTTTCGCCAGATTTTAAGTTGTTCTCTTAACAAAAGAACTATTTCGCATTCTTCGTAGAAGTTGCTAATCAATTTCTTTGTGTAATTGGCAAAAAATATTTATTTTTTAATAAACTCTTATGAGTTCAGGTATGGAAAGTCGCCATATGAACACAGGTACAATAATTTCTTTATAATCATTGATATAAAAGGCTGAGAAACGAAAAATAAAAAAAGATATCTTTGTGGGAACTTTGTTTATCGCATCATTTGAGTAGGTTTACACTGCGTTGGAAAATATGCAGGCACAGAAATAACAATAATAGTTTAACATGTTTTGAGTTTCTGTACTTAATATTTTCACCATTTCAAATAATAAGGTTTTTATCCGATATTGGTTTTGATTATAATTTGTAAATTGTTTTATTTTATTTTTATTTATTTTAGCCAATGCATTCTGAAACTGCAGGAAATTCGAAAGAAGTAACTTTGAACAAATGTTCTCATCGCCGAGCTAGGAGTAATACCATTTATGAAAGATTAACTCATATTTGGGTTGCATACAAAGATTCTTCCTAATTCCGAATTCTTACAGTATCCGAAGAATGCATGGTAAAAATCAATTTCAGTACTAGAATCGTGATATATAGGAAAAGAAAATAGAAACAGATGAAACGTGTAAAAAATCTATGAATAAATTATTCTTCCCAAACTATTTTCCTCTTTCGAAACTTATGAAACAATCACAGAGTCTAACATCAAGTTTCTTTTCAGAATTTTGATGTAGTCTTTTTTTCGCACACTCTTATATGTATATATGTTTATGCCTCTATTTGTGCGTATATAAATGTGTATATGTAATTGTGTGTATATACACTGCCACCGTTTCTACTTTCTCGAAAAGCATACATTCTTGTCTTCTCCCATTTCCAAACTATACAAATACAATCATACACGACACACTTCTAATATTGTCTGAAAACATGAATGTAAAATCTCTCTCTGTCTCTCTCTCTCCTCTAATCATATAAAGTGTACGTGCTCTTCTACTTTCACACCTGCTTCGTACATCTACATTCAGGGCCACTCATACACTTTTTTTTACTTTTTTCTTATTCACAGATTCACACATGTGACACACATTTTTACGCGCGTATGGTAGAATTTATATCATTTTATTCTTTTGAATGGAGAATACTGACTCATGAAACATAAACATACACACATCGGCAAAATACATAAAGTTCTTTTCACAAGTTACTAATAAACCTGTAAGTTCTTAAATAATTCACATAAGTTTGCCTGTACGAAACAAGTTCTCACATTACAGGTTCTGATTTCGTTTGCAGATCTAAATCGGTGGCATTCGTTAATAAAACCTGGCCTATAAGCGGGATAAAGAGCCATTCATTTAAAAATTATCCATATGCTTGTAAAATATGCAATACACATTTCGTTAAATACAACAAATTTACTTTCTTCTGTGAACATGCACAATATACACTTTCTTTCTCTCTCTCCCTCTCCCCCCCTCTCTCTCTCTCTCTCTCTCTCTCTATATATATATATATATATATATATAAATAACGTGAGTGCTGGCGAACTGTGCTCGATGTATAATAACAGTTAAAATTATGCTAATAATAAATTTACATTTTATTCCTCACCTGAAATTTGTACCAAACAATGAGGAAAAATGTATATTTGGTTACAGACGAACACGCACAGACACACACGCACACGCGTACACGCGCGCGCGTGTGTGTGAAAGACATACATAATGTTATATTGTATAGACGCATGCAATCATATTCGCAACCATCCACGCAAGCATCTGCCACTCATCCAACATTTACATTCAGTTTCTTTTTGTGTATTTTCTTTTCTTCTTATTATCATATTCTTTCTCTTTTCATTCTCTGACACCTTCTCGTCATCGTATTTCTGCGCATTGATGCGATGGTTTACAGCGAACAAGAGGTGCTTGACTCACAAATGTACAAATACCAATTTATCTTGCTTGATATCACCCGGAATTCGTATTCTCTGCATGCATACTCTACGCCAACCTTGTAACAACGCCACCTTTCGCCAAACGCTAGCTTTGAATAGCTCTAGGGGTTGAGCCCCGTGTATTGCAAGCCGAATTGTAAGGCTCGGCACTGCTTGGCACACCAAGATGTCGAGGGGGGAGAAATGTTAATGAAAAAGAAAACGAAGCGGAAGAGGAGAAAGCGGTAAGATGAAGTAAAAAACGGTTTTTTCTCGACTCATCTGGAGATTTTCCTCCTAGAACGGGTTTTCCTTTTTTTTCCCCAAAGATGTTGGTGTGCATGAATGGGATTAAGATTTTTATGGTGAAAGGAATTGCAATTCAATTTTGTGAGCAACTTGAACTGAACACTGGACTGTTTCCACAATTTCATTAAGCTTTGTAATTTCGAAGAACTGTGACGCGTTAGAGGCCTGGATATGCTTTAACTTCTACTGTCCCTGCTGCTGCTGCTGTTGCTGAAAATACTTTCTAGAATGTGATATTCAATAAAAGTTTTATTTCAGTGTGCTATGAATTTTATTTTGATCTTCTGTTGCAGAAAAAATGAAAGTATTATATTCGTCTAAACCAAAACTGTAACATAACTTGAAAGGGGATGTATTATCGGTGTAGCATTTTGTGACCTAAAATTTTTTACAGTAAAGAGAAACATTAAATTCAACATGTTTACGAACATCTTATAATCGCGAAAGTACGCATACGCATGTTGGTATAAATGTATTTATTCCTGTTGCATTAATCTGGGAACGAGTAAGCACTCACGCACAGATATATATATATATATATAGAGAGAGAGAGAGAGATTACTGGTGGCTCTGCAAAACTGTGCTGAACAATAGTAAATTTTCACTCTCTCCCCTCTTCAATCAATTTGAATTATTGACATCTACTGCAGATAAGGGACTGACGTCTACTGTAGATCAGGTATAGACATCGGAAGTTCTCTTCTAACTCCACTCTCGACTCATCTGGAGATTTTCCTCCTAGAACGGAGGATCTACTGATAACACCGTCACTGTTTTCTGGCATCATCTCTAAATTAGATTCCCACAAGGCAAGCGGATGTGACGGGATCCACGGCGTTGTCCGGAAGAAATGTGCTCCTATTCCTGTTCCTGGCGCCTGTTCTCTCCAAACCTTATAACAAATGCCTCGCTGGTTCCTGCTTTCCAGCTTGTTTAAATTCCCCCTCTGTCGTTCCTATTTTTAATAACTCCGGAGAACCTCCTGACACTCAAATTAGCCTATTACCTTTTTTCATCAAAGTACGTACCGAGGCATTAATCAATGTTGATTGGTTAAGTATCATACTTCGCGCGACCTCATTTCGGACAAACAATATGGCTTCCGTTTCACCAGGTCTACCAGCGATATGTTAACAACCATCACTCGACAGAGTTTGGCAGGCTGGCCTTCAACGCATGCTCGAGGGCTACTCTGTAGCGGGACCAATCCAATCGTTCCTAACAAATCGTGTAATGAAGGTAGTGATGAACGGGTACGCTTCCAGCTAATTTTATACTAACGCGGAGACACTCCAAGGTCCTATCTTTGGATATACACTGTTTCTGATCTTCATTAATGATCTTCCCGATATCGTCAGTTCCCAACTAAGTATTTATGTAAATGACACAACTATATACGCTTAGCAGCAAATCCGACAAAGTAAACCTGGCAATTGTTCCAATCAGTGGTTAGATTGGCTTATAAATTTTAACGCCTCCAAAACAAACTCCTTTCATTTAATCACCATAGAGAGCCATTTCTGCCTGCCATCAACATGGCTGATGCTAAACTACAGGGGAGAAACACTTTACACCTTCTTGGCCTCATGTTTTCCACTGACATGAAGTAGAGCGACTATATCGAGTCAGTTGCTAAAAACAAGTGTTATGCCAAAAACTTTCTCCTCAGAATCCACCTTGCACATTTATAAATCTACCATTCGTTCGTGCATTGAATATTCTTGCCATATCTGATCTGGTGCTCCTGCCGTACATCCCACTATTCTTGACAAAATCCAAACAAGGGTCTGTAATGTAATCGATCCTGACCAAACATCTCAGCTCCAGTCACTTTCTTACAGACACAATATGGCTTCCCTCTGTCTTTTCTACAAATATTTTCATAGCAACTGCTCTGATGAGCTTTTTATTCTTGAAACCCCGATCACATGAATTTAAGCGTGTTACTAGATTGAAAACAAGCTCTCACCGTTTTACTGTTTAACTAGCTAAATACGGTCGCCACTTCTACTCTACTCGCCATAGTCTGTCGTTTTGAACTCTGTTACTTTTTGTCTTTTCCTCAATCCTCCTCATTCTCTTTCACTTACACTCCCTGTAACCGCTGCGGTCTAGTGGCATTATCGCTTTGCTTAGGGTGAAATGATTAAAATAAGATATATAAATCACACATAAATATATATACACACTCATAGATAGATAGATAAGTTTTAAATAGTCTGGTGTAAGGATGTTGTATTGTGTTAGTCTTCCAAGTGGGGAGTGCCCATATTCTTTGACAATCAGCATTCGAAATACAGACTTTTATCTGGACTGAACTATGACTACTGACGTTGTAGAGATGAGCACAACTACTCAACTATCAAGCGTATAATAATATACTTAAACATTTTCTTTTTTCTTGATTTTAGTCTTTTAATCGGCGTGTGAAATATTTTTATATTTATATAATGTTATCAGCTTGATTTTAAAACAAAAAAATACATAAAACGTATCATTAAAATTGTTATCATACAACAATTTCTTACATGTCATGAAAAGCTATGAAATTACACAAACGTGTGTAGAAATGTGTATGCGAGTATGGGTGAATATGTTTGTATATTTGTATACATCGTACGCATATGTTAAACATAGAACTATAATAATTTATATCATAAGACTTTTTATATTGGGAAGATTAGTTTTGAAAGAGAATTTAAACAGTAGTCAGTTTGTAAAGCGGTTTTGATAAATCCAGAATTCGGGAAAGTCTTTAATAAATTAATAGTTTTCTCTAAAGAGATTTATCTTTACTCTCGAATCTTTAATAATTTCGTTATAAATAGAGATCTACAAACATGCATTTGTGCATACAGAACCAAATACATCATATTATGTATTTAACTTATGTGTGTGTTTATTAAAACACGCACTTATATATACATTCATGTAAAACACACAGAAAAAACAGGCATTCATACTTATACACAAACACATATACAATACATACATACATACATACATATATATATATATATATATATATATATATATATATATATATATATATATATATATATATATATTACGAAAAGTGAGTGACAACATAAATCTTTGATAAGTAAGTTTCCGATTACTGCCTATCTGGTAATTTTTCCTATGCTCTCCCTATCTTTTAATATCGTCTTCTTTATTTTGTACTTTATTCATTATTTTCTTTTCAAATCTCTGTCGTTTTCTTTCACATCTTTCGCTCAGAAAAACACACTTTCATTTTCACATATTCTAATTTTTTTAATCTTTGCCCTTTCTAACTTGTTCCCTATCATCTTCAGTTACATTTAAGTTTGGAGGGAGAACCAGTTTTTTTTTTATCTCTGTATATATAGGCGAAAAATGTTAATCCAAGAAGTTTGCTAGTAGGCAATTCCAGTTAATTAAGATGACATATGTTTTGATGTAATCTGTATATTTCAACCAAATTTGTGATTGATTTTGCTAATTTTTGTTTAAATTTATCTAGTTAATATAAATAAACATCAATCTTTTATCTTTTATAATCTAAGATTCCCCCAAAATCAAAGTTTCGAATTTTTTTTATATAATAACAATCTGTTTATTTTAATAAATCTCAGAAATGTACTACACAAAGACACACACACACACAAACACACACCAAGGACAAATATATATTTGAAAGGGCATATTTCGTTTGGTGTTCCGTGTGTATTTGACTTGTTTTCGTTGATTTCAGGTAAGCATATACTCTGTAGATTTTCCAGGAGAAAATATTTGCAAAACGACAAAATATGTCCTAAGGAAAAGCTATATGAAATGTCGCTCTCATATAAATTAAATATTGTCGTCAATCCTAGAAGTTAATATTCTCAATATAAAATAAAACAAAAAAAACATTGATTCTAAGCCATGAAGGCCAGAAAAATATGGATTATACATGTATTTTCTGTTCTTGTCATCATCATCACAACATTAGATATTTCATTTTTCTTTTCCTTTTTTCTCCCGCTGTCCTGACATTCAGTAATTGATAATTGACTAACCATAATGAATACTGCTACACTCAATTACGCTCCGAAAGACGAAGAAACCACTGATTTTAGTAAACACATTATATTATGGCTGTCTTTATTTCGATAACCAAATTTGAAAAGCAAGAAATTGATCATGATATCAGTTAATAGGATAGATCAATTTACAGTACAGAAACTAATTGGATGGCTGGTGTTAGAGATTTCACGTATTAGTGTGTCACACGCTAAGTAATCGATTGATATTTAAGGAGTCTTTTGTTCTAAAATAAAGAGACCTTATGCTCATCGATTCAGACCTGAGGAGAGAAATTTGGATCTACACTGTATCGATAGGTTAGTAGAAAGAAAGAAAGAAAGAAAAAAAAAGAAAGAAAGAATGAATGAATGAAAGAGGGAATAACAAGAATAGGAAATAGAAAAAGAAATAAAGAAAGAAAATGCGAAAATAAGCAAAGGAAAACTAGCGAATGAGAAGAAAGTATAAAAAAACAGAAGAAAGGAAAAGATTTAAAAAGAAGGAAGAAGGGTAGAAAAAGATTGGAGAAGGTCAAAAGACAAAGAGAAAAATCAAGAAAGAGAGTATGAGACTGAGTGGGAGTGAGTGAGGGATAGATATAGTATTCTGATTTGCCCACTAGTTTTGACTAAATTTAATTGATAAATGTAACAGTACCTCAAACGCTAACATCTTTCGTTCCCAACTTATTTATATAATCGTTTCTACATTCATGTAGCTACAATCCCTACTTGTAGAAATTTATTGATTTCTTTGACATTTCTTTTTTGAAAAATCGAAGTCTTTGCATGAAAGAAATGATGAAATTTTTTACATCCATATAAACAATTATTCACTATGTGATTTTTATTTACACCGATATTTACATGTATGTTTCTGGTCTCTTTCAAAATCTTAACCATATATTTGTAACTATTATCGATTTAATCTTACTTGTTATTTCTGTTTGGTCCATTTCTTCCAAAAGAAATATTAGGTGAATATCTATGACCGCAATGATACCCTCGTCTGGAATCAGACACTCGAATTTCCGAATATCATTCTATTTTTCCACCGTTCTCGATGTTCATGTACTGATCAGCCGTCACAATGAAAACAATGCTATGACATCTTCATTATTTAAACTTTGGTTTGGTTGATTTTGTTTAGCGACAACCTCTAAGGTCGAAATCTAAATATAATCGCATGACTTCTACTACAGATAAAATATTTTGTTGGTCATTTTGCTATAAATATGTTTTATACTTTCGTAGTTTTGTTTGGGAGTTAACTATTTGCCCATAGCTGGGACCCGAACAGGTACTACCACCCTGGTGGTACAACAGCAATGAAGAGGTGGTTTCACGCTCCTCAAAACCTCCAATCTCCCGATCAGAGGCTTTGCTTCCGGATGCAGTTTATCGTCATACACAGGACTCATTATTTAAATTATACTTTCCATTATTATTATATGATGTGAAAATGCACAATCACAACCCTATGTCCAAACATGAATTATATATTGGGAATGTACGAAGTGCGACATAAAAATTTTAGAGAATTTGAACAGATTCGTCAATCAGGTCATCTGTCTGCCATACACTATATACATTACACGATACGATTCTACTAAGAAAACTAATATCATTTTTGTTGTGAATTCCGGGATGAAATCCGGTATCAAATAATAACAAACGCCAAGAATGAATATAGGAAAATAAATGTATTAACGTAATATTACAAAATGGTAATACAGGTTAGTAGTTCCATGAATGCGGGGTTAGTAGACAAATGTATATAGTCTTTGATATCGACGTATCGCTGTATGACTTCTTACTGGGTCTACGTGCACGTTACTGTGACTCTTGCACCGTCTCTGTGTGTGACTCTTCTACTCGACCGACGCTCCTCCTCGGGTATTCACTAGCAGTAGTATATGTATACCCTGGGTGAGTCCATTTGTGTAAAAAGGGGGAGACCCCTCAACAATTTTCCATCAATATTTTCTTTCTCTGAGGAATATACTTAAATTCTATAAATATTTGGCTATTACCGCGTACACACACACACACACACACACACACACACACACACACACACACACACACACACACACACACATGTTAAACCGACTGAGACGCTTTTTTGCCTAAAGAAATTAACTTGAAGTGAAAAACTGAATTTTCTTTATTCAATATTCGTCTTAGATTTTTTAGGTTCTAAATAAATTAACATGGAAGGAGGATAAAAATGTTGTCTGGAATCTTTTTTTAGTTATTGATCCTTTAAATATGTTTTAGTTTATAGATCTTTTGATGAAGGACGAAATGTAAGCGAATGAAACAAATTTTGAAGCAAAGAATAAAGACTTAAGAAAGAGTTTGGAGATTTTGTGTCTCATCCTAAGATAAATTAGAAATCAATTTAATTTCAGACTTCTAAAATATTTACTCTTTCCATTTTAAGAGAAAATGAAGAAAAAACGTTGCCATTGTAAAGAATGGATAAATAGAAAAATGATAAATATAATTTAACTTTTTAGTTCTTTAAGGTTACAGTATTTGTTTTTCTCTCCCTGGAGAAAGTTTTTGTTTTATGGAAAATACATGCATCTGTAATTTTATTGAAAGAAATTTAAAGAACCATTTTTCCATTTATTTAACTAAATTTTATTGAACTATCTACTAAAACTACTGCATTATTTTGGGATTGTCATACACGAGACAGTTGATAAAAAATCTATACAGTGAATTACTTTTTGTTTAAATCTAAGTCAATTGAAAGAAAAAGTAGAAGGAATTATGATCTGAAGATGCACGCATTTATTAACCCAAGGTTTAACTCTAAGAATGGAATCAACTAAAAACATTAATCAAAATTGAAACAAAACAAAAAACATTTTTACAAAGAAAAAATTAACTTTACTTATAATATATCCTTTTAGAAAAATCATCTTTAAGAAATATTTTAATGGTCACTAACTACAGTACAATTAAGTACAGGAATAAGCTTTTGTCTAAATTGCAGACATAGTAAATCATGTCTTGACATTGACTTTTACAGCCGGATATTCTGTGATATTCCAATCAATTAAATAGTAATTCTTAACAAGTCTATCATTCTTAAAGTTAAATTTACACCCTGAAAACACCCAAATAATTATCTATATGGATTAAAATCCAAGATATGGCTGTACAAGAAAATGGGATAAGGTAGAACCGCTGTGTGTGTGTGTGTGTGTATATGTGTGTGTGTGTGTGTGTGTGTGTGTGTGTGTGTGTGTGTGTGTGTGTGTGTGTGTGTGAAGATGTGTACGTTTGGAATACTTTGTGTGTAAGTAGATAATGGAAAACTATTTCGAAATACACTTCTATAGGCATATCAAATATTTTCATACGATAAGCGCATTGATATTCCCAAAACATTTAGGAATGACACATCGCTTCAATCCCCTCTCTCTATCTCTCTCTCTCCCTTCAAATACATCTATTTCTTCTCCTGTCTATAACCACTATCACTCTCACTCTTACAATCTTCTTGTTCTTCTTTGCCTTTCAATTTCCTTCTCATTCTATCTATTTTTATGCTACTTCCGCTTTGCCTCACAACAATTTTTGTCCTAAATTTTCTTCTTTTTCTTCATTTTGGCGGTTAATAAAATTAGTTATTATGAAAATATAAAACAAAAAGGTTTTTTTAAGAACGAATATTTAGAAGAGAAGGAAAAAGAAGGAAAAAGCTAAAAGAAATAATAAAATGCTAAAAAAAACAGAAAACGCAATTGCTTTATCTTTGAGATAAGAGTACATATCTACAGAAGCAGTAAACTGACATTCTTCTGGCCCTCGTCTAGTTTCTTTACCTAAAACCTTCCCCTTTTCATCTTTTGCTCTTCTTTTTTTTATATCATTTTTTTACCATTTACCAGCTGTTTTCTTTCCTTCTTGTTATTTTTGTTGTATAAAGAATGTTATAACATTAAAAATAGACAACGAAAACATTTTATATATATATATATATATATATATATATATATATATATATATATATATATATATATATATATATGTATAAGGCTCACCACCAAAATACGGTCATCTGCACCTACCAAAAAATAACCAGCACTGTACAAACCGTTCCCCATTCCGATCCCCAACTACACCCTTTCATGCTTGCGAAACTAATATTCTGCTTTCCACTACTCGTCATCAATTTTTTGCCTTTTCCTGTGGCCTCCCAGTGCACAAAAATGTGAGATGCCTATGAATAACCTTCCCGTAGAAAGAAAGAATGAACACTTGTCAAAATCTGTTGGTTGTTTTAGTATACTCTCAGTAAGAAAATTGAGAAATACTTTTTTTATTTGTTGTTGGTAGTTGAAATTGAATGATAACCAATTATCACTTGTATTTAACATAAATTCTGTCAATGCTCAACGATTGGCCTTAGCATAAAGCTTGAACCTACACGGATGATGTCAAAGTATTTTTGACTTTTTGGCATCTATGTTCCTAAATAAGGATATGGCAGTGGTTCGATATTAACAAAAGGGATGTAATTAACATTCTATCACCCACAAACTAAGTGATGAACGGCCACTTACTCCAGACGTTTGTCAAGATCAACGCAGACCGCACGGCGTCCAAAAATAAAAAATAAAAAAAAGCAGAATAATAAACGTGAACCCAGGAATATCAGCAGAGACCACTCAAAATCGTTACTTACAGCAGATCCATGGGTACGAATGCATCTAATCAGACTTCCATTTATGTCAGAATATTGTCTAGTGCATCATTAATTATGTGACATGAGGATCAACTGGTGAACTGAATGGCTCTTTGTAATATTCAGTGATGAGAGCAGGATCTGCATTTATACAAGTGATGGTGTTTTTCGTGTACGACGCAAAATTAACAAGCGACATCTTTAAACATACAGCATCATGGCGTAGGCAGTTATAAGTTGCAACTCAACATTAGGATTTGAAGGAATAATGCACTGTTTACTTCCAGAATATCGTTCAACCCGTTCTGTTGTGATTACCATAACAGAAATGTAATTTGATGTCCAGAAGAATGATGCAACACATATGATTCCATGCAACATGCTCTACAAGATTTGTAGAAGTGGAAATCCCCGTTGACCATATATGGAACTTGATGGGATGACGCCTTAACTATCAACAGAAGTATTCCTACATTGCCTCAAAAGAGTATAAACCTGGTTTAATGATATATATTGAATTAGTAGAGTGACTGATTACTGTTAATATACGCATATATTGTATCCTGTATAGATAATTATTTCGTGTAATATAATTACATTAGATTAGATTATCTGTACATTTAATCTTGAGTAAATTAAACACACTTACAGAGCGTTGAAATAGTAAGTAGATGTAAAATATAAACAGACATACACGCACAGAAGCACACAGACACACACAGACAGACAGACAGACACACACACACACACACACACACACACACACACACACATATATATATATATATATATATATATATATATATATATATATATATATATATATATATATATATATATATATATATAATGATGAAGTGAAGACTTTAAAAATCGACGGTAATAAATTATTACCATGGAATTCTAAAGTCTCCGCTTTCTTTTATATTTGCTATTCTTACAGTGAGCTCTATTTGGATTTATATCCTCTTTGTATTTATCCCTACTATCTATCTCTCTCTCTCTCTCTCTCTCTCTCTCTATATATATATATATATATATATATATATATATATATATATATATATATATATATATATATATATATATATATTCTCAGAGAGTAGGATTATTACTCTTTGACTAGCACTACTGAACCGGTTACTCGCTCAAATTAATGCTCTCCTGCATTCTAGTGCACAGATGTAAATTTACACTGTAGACAGAGATGTCTACTCAAATGCGTAAATTTGCTAAATATAATGTTTAAAATTATATATATATGTGTGTGTGTGTGAGTGTGTGTGTTTGTGTGTGTATCTGTGTGCGTGTGTGCATGTGTATGTGGGTGGGTGTTTTTGTGATTGTCTATGTGTATCTATGTGTGTATAGGTATGCATGTAGATTTTTACATGCATACCTATTTCGTATGTTAGAAAATAAGAAAAATCACTTTCCTGTAAATAGAATGCACAAACAAGAAACTATAAAGACACTGTAAAATTAACCTAATATTGTTCAAGTGGATATAACTTCTCCATAATATATATGCATGTGTGTGCGCTTGTGTGTGTTTGTGTGTGTATGTGTGTGTGCGCGTACGCATTCGCTTAAAGAAATAAATAAATAAAGACAATAATGAAACTAATTCCAATCTATATTATGAAAAGAAAATCAGCCAAGGTCACTTATACTGTTCAACACATTTTAGTTGAAAAATAAATAACTATAGTCAAAATTTACTCTCAAAGCAGAGTATTATATTTCTTATGAGTTTTGGACGAAGGTTAACTTTCTATAGGCATTAAAATGACGTTGATACCCTGAAAAGACATAGAACTGAATATTGTTCATTCATTCTTTAGGCTTTTATATACAAATTACTTATAATGTGCAAATTTTGATAGAATTCAAGTAAAGAGATACAACACTTGTACTGTATTCCTATTGAAAAGCTATAAAATCACTTCGGCTGTTTTTCATTGAATGATAACAGTCACACAAAATCTATAATAATTGATATATGTGAATTTTGTAGTGACTTATTGTCTTCTGGTGATTACAATTTAATTTTCTCTACTGAGGATGTATTTAGTTATTTGTAAGATTATGGGTTTCATGATTTTATACACGAATTTTCTCGACATTAAATATGATAGTTTTACCGAATTCACTCACTAATACTTCAAATTAAATTTTATTTACTTTGTTCACTTCACCGTAAATTATAATATTAAATGTAGCTGATGCTAGAACATGTAAACCAAATATAACGTTTCAAATAATTTTTATCCTTTCAGTCATACTTTTGTCACCAATAACACTTCAAAGTCTTCTTCTTTTATGTGCCGTGTCCCTTCAGGACGTAAGCGATCACGGCTCTCCACTTCCCCTATCCCTTGTCGCTCTCAATATGTTTCTCCTTTTGCTACTTCTCCCAAACCCTATTCAGTCATCCACTTGCTTAAGGCCGATAGGTATGTCACGCGTTGCTTTCCCTTGTCTCCCTTTCCCTCTATCCGCCATGTGAGTACCAGATTCTCCAAGCCCTCTTTTCTCATTACGTGTCCCAGAAATTTCAGTCGCCTCTTCCTGGTGTAAAGTATAAGCTTCCTCCTTGTTTGCATCCTCTCTAAAATCTCATCGTTATCACATGTTCGGTCCATGATACAATTAGTATCCTTCTGTAGAACCACACCCCCGTTGCCTCGAGTCTCTTCTTCATCTTTGAGGACCGTCCAACATTCGCTGCCATAAAGGAGGACAGATATCACGTAGCAGTTCTTTTCTTCGTTCTTGTCTTCGGATATCAGCGGCGTACTTTCCGCCTTCTGTAAGAACACTTCTCAGATATTTAAATCTCTGTACCTGCTTGATCTTAGTGTCCCTGGCCTCTAAATCATATTTTGGGCTCATCTTTTTGCTGATGACCATGCATTCTGTTGTCTTGTAGTTGATGCTTAGTCCCTTCTTCTCGCTCTCCTTCGCTAACTTCTGTAGGAGGTTTTGTAGTTTCCTTTATATGTCTGCTATCAGCACTGTGTGATCTGCGTATCTTATGTTGCTAAGTTTGTGGCTGCTAATGATGAATCCTGGTAGGATTTCCAGTTCTCTCAGAATTGCCTCGCCGTATAGGTTGAATAAGTCTGGTGAAAAGACGCATCCTTGCTTTACACTCCTTTCTATTTTTGTATATCTGCTGAACTCATTCTCTATCCGCATGCAGGCTGTTCGCTGCCAGTAGAGGTTCTTGATTATTCTAATATCTTTCCAAAATATATCAAAGTTGCCGAGCAGTTCCAACCGATCTTTATGGCGTACTTTGCGTGGTCTATGAAACATAGGTGCACGTCCTTATGCATTCATATTGCTCTTTCTGGTAACATTCTAGGCATGAATATCGCGTTCCTTGTTCCGGTGACTTTAACCAACCCGCATTGTTCTAGTCCTATCTCTGGCCTATTCATCAGAATACGGATGATAAGTTTTTGTTATGTGGCTCATTAGCTTCTCCTCCTGGGCTCCTCCATGTCCATAATCGTCCCGGATGTTATTGGGAGCATGTGTTGGCTATTACCTGGTCATTGGCCGTGTACCATTGGATCCATTTTTCTTCGCGTTCATTGCGAGTTCCTGGTCCGAATTTTCCGGCTATATCCCCTGCCCTCTCCCTACCTATTTTGGCGTTTAGGTTTATGACTTCTTGTGATTTGCAATGAGCCTTGGCATTACCTAGCATGGAGTAGAAATATTCGATTTCTTCTTCCTTACTTTGTGCTGTCGGTGCGTACACTATTATGTTGAAAGGCTCTCCTTTCAGCTTGACTACCAGAATTCTTTCGAATAATTGGTAGTATCCCAGAACGTAATTCTTGAATTCTTGATCTAGTATCAATCCTACTCCTTTATTGTTTTTCGTTCCGCCTGCATCAAAGTACTTTACTGAAAATAATAAAAAAAGATAATACACAGATCATTATTAAAGAGAATCGCGGCCTTACATTTCAGATGTCAAGAAGTTCAAAGAATCACGATGTTGTTTGGTTACCAAAGATGATGATATATGAAACGGTTTCAATCAAGTTGCTTGAAAATATGATGGAAACACGTGATCCTATAAACGTTAGGCAATATATATTTAACTGAGGTGTCTCAAGATGCCTGTACTGACATATCGACAAATCCTTTTTTCACGTCTAGCTGTTAATTCTGTTTTCCCGTCTCCTTCATGCACGCATGCACAGAATGGAAACGCACACCTTTATGATCTTTATATAAAGTGTATATGCAAGTAGGAGAGTTCCCGTTCCTGTTAAAAGTTCCCGTCCCGAACAACTTAAAATCTGACCAAATGCAAAACAAAAATATTTGGCGAAGAATCCTTTTGTAATTGAATCGAGAAGTATGTGTATGTGTGTCAAGAGAAAGAAATGACAAATTAGTTTATACGTTGATTTACATGTGTGTTTTCAGATTGATATACCACAAAAATATGAATTATCATATATGTACTGGAGTAGGGAATAGATGTGACACTAAGCTGTTGCTTGGGGAGTTAGTCTGTTGAGAAGTGTCGTGTAGAGATCAAATATGTTTTTCTCATCAGCGATCATAGAAAAAAAATTACAATTTTTTCACCCTAATCTAGATGACAAAGCCACTAAGACGTAAAGGGGTACTGAAGAATTTGAGAAATTTTTTAAGGAGAGAGAACAATAAAAGAACAAGAATGAAGAAAACATGAGATAACATTTAACAATGTGTTGTAGCATTTAACAATGTGTACGGACGATAATGGGTATGTCCCCATTCCCATATATACAGTAGTGAATATTGTCTGCGGTTGGAGATTCTTCTCCAGCTGTGCTGGGCAAACTCTCTGTCTCCGGGCAGGGAGGATCCCCAGATGAGGCTATGTCGAAGGGTAGATAGAGTCTCGTCTCGGGAAACAGCTACCCGACCCCTATTTATATGGGGTCTACGTGGGATTTTTGGCCGAGCCTACGGGCTCGGATAACCCACATTAAATTCGGCCTTGTGACACATCTGACCGCCTGGGGCGGTTGGTAGATATCCTGCAGTTGGAGATTTGTCTTAAGCTGGGCTGGTTAAGCTCTCTGCCTCTGGGCAGACAGGAGCCCCAGACGGGGCTATGCCGGAGGGTAGAATCTCGTCTAAGGAAACACCTACCCGACACCGTTTTATACGGGGTCTACGGGTAATTTTTGCCCGAGCCTACGGGCTCTGGAACCCCACATTAAATTCGGCCTTGTGCCACATCTGACTGCGTGGGGCAGTTGGTAGATACCGTCTGCAGTCTTTCTTGCAGTCTCGTTTTTGGCCAGAAGTGACATACGTTTGACCGATTGTGCGCTTGAATTACGAACTTTCTTCGTTTTACAAATTATTTGTTAAGTTTATTTATTTTTCTTTCATTTATTCGTCTTTTTCTGTTTGATTTATTGTTTCTTGTTTTCTTTTCTTGTCAAACCTTTTTTTTTTCGTTAGCATTGGCTTTATTTTTATTTTTAGTCCGATTTAACAGAGTCTTACCAGACTCTACTGTTTTACTCCTTTTCTGTTTTTATTTTTAATTCATTTGTTTTTCATTTATAATTAAAGTTTTTTCTTCGTTATTGTTGAAAAAATAAGGAAAGTTAAAGTAAAGAAAAAGAAGTTTTTTAATTTCCCTTTTCAGTTTATACCCTCCCCGTTTCATTTTCGCTTTTACACCTAATTCTTTTAAGTCAGGATTTTTATAAATTGATTTATTTAGTTCTTCATTATTTGTTAATTCCTATTTGATCTATTTTTTGAATTTTCAGTTTTATTTTTTCGCCAGCGGCTTTGGCCGCAAACCTTTATTTTTATTTTTATTTTAACTGGTTTGACTCTGTTCAAAACAGACTTCTGTATTTTGCATTTTTCTTTTGCATTTTAATTTATAGTTTAGTTTATTTTTTGACGTGTAGAAAAAAAAGGAAAGCCATTTTATTGATATTTGAATTTTAAACGTTTATTTTTTCTTTCTTGTTTTCTCGGTGGATTTTGGAAGCCATTATCAGACTACATATTTAATTTTCTTTCTTTTATTTATTAACTACTTATTTGAGCTAGCTTATTTAATCTAAATCCTATTTTTGTCCTTTCTTTATACTTTATCAGTTTTATTTAATTCCTCGCTTTCGACCAACTTATTTTTCTTGGGTTAACGTTTAGTTTTCTCAGATTTTTCTTATTTACCAGACTTTATTTTTGAAAACTTTATTGCTTTCAGTTTTTATCTCTCTTCATAATCGTTTTTGGTCTAATTCCTTCTTTTCAGTTAGTTCTTATAATAGTTTATTTTTTTACACTGGTTTAAGCAACCTTTTTTTATTCTATTCATTCTTTATTTTCACCACTCTCATATTTGTAATATTTGTTTAATTTCTATTTTTGTAGAAGAATCTAATTTTCATTTTTGCAGTTTTAATTTCGGTGTGTTTTATTTTTCTCGTTTTCCCCTACCCCTACTCCGTTTTGCTCTTCACAAGAATTTGAAAAAATATAGACCCGCTTAGTGAGGTGATTTTTAAATGGCCATATATAGTCGGTCTGTGAACAAGGACCTTTTTGGGGATGCCGCCAAGGAAGCCTCTCAGAGGGATAAAATGACATCCAATAAACGGTGACAAGCAACCTCTAAAAAAACAGTACGAAATTCAAATGTGCATGCTTCTAGTAGCAGAGAAAATGTAAAGACCATGCCGGTTGCAAGTAAATCCAATCACTCGATGGTGAGAAAAGAGGCACAAGTTAAGACGAGAGCCGGGAAATCGCCCTCTTGCTGGAAGTCCCCTCCGAGTTGCATTGTAAACATCCAAGAATTCTTGGAAAAGGCTAAGGGCTATGCACATCTTGTAAAATATTGTGACCGCCAGAAAACCTACTTGTTGGAGGTGTGGAGAAACTGGTCACCGCTCCTCCTCCCCCTGGCCAGATACTGCTAATTCTGCGGTGCGTGTATGCCCCCATTCCTATAAATACAGTCGTGAATACTGTATGTAGTCTGCCGGCACGCAGTTGGATATTCGTCTCCAGCGGGGCTATACCGAAGGGCAGAGGCTCGTTTCAAGAAATCCCTACCCGATCCCGTTTTATACGGAGTCTACGGGGAATTTTCAGAAACCCCATATTAAATTCGGCCTTGTGCCAAATCTGACTGCGTGGGACAGTTGGTAGATACCGCCTGTGGTCGGCAGTTGGAGATTCATTGTGGAATTCACTCTTTGACTTCTAGCAGTTGACTACTTCTACGCGCCGCTGGCGAATCTTATATGTATTGTTCTTGTCCTAAGTATTATCGTTCATTAGCAACCTTTGTGTAATTATTCTATTCAGTAACCTTCCCTAGGTTACAAGGCATTGCATTTAAGTTTTAGAAGATCAAAGTTGACTGGAATAAGCCGGAAGATAGTTCCATGAGCGAGAAATGCGAGAGAAGAAATTCTTATCACCGAACAGACGGTTACATCTAGCTGCCATTTCAACTGTAAAATGATGAAACCTATCAATCAAACTAGTACTGAGCTTAAATTCATAATTTTAAGGTCGGAAAGAGGAACGATCATCAGAACAATTACCGTGAAAATATTTATAAAAAAGACACGGGAAATTAACATTACGTTAGTGGAGAAGTGACTGAAGGCGAGATACTAGGTCAGGGCCGATAGTATTCAGACTCTTTTGGATTTCATCTAGTATCGCTGAATACCTAGCAGAAGTAACAGATCAGCTTTAACGCTAACTTCTAATTTAAATATAATGATCGAATACATTTTGAAAGATATTCGTCACGTCTGTTACACACATATATGATCATCACTTATATAAAGGCAGAACCTGCTCTCATCATTGAACACTACAAAATATCATTCGATCTCCGTATCATGGACCTTGTCACTGCACCACTGGAGATGTGCACAATTATAGTGTAAGAGACTAGACAAGCGTGTCCCTTAGTCCGCGTTGATACTCGTGAGGCACATTTGTTTCGATTTGTGTTATGGACGCCGTGCGCTCTGCCATTGTTTTTCTTACAATGAGCGTCTGTAGTATTTGACCATCTAGATACTGATGTTGGAATGTTCATTTGGCCACTATTTTCCGCATTCAAATACTTTCGACGCATCACCGTTCAACATATGTAGCAACTGACTATCGAAAATCCACAATCCGACCCCTCGCAACACAGCTCTACTTATGCATCTCTATTGCATGACATTTGCATACAATATACTCTTTCACTACAGTGAGCCTCTTGGTTGTAGTCTCTACCACTCGGACACAGACACCAGACTTCTATGAATTTTAATATGCCACAGAATGTAGAAACATTTTGAAAAGTTTATCAGAATATTTACTAAGAATGAAACGAATCGACATTATCATTCAGAGTATCTCAATTTTATTTTCCTTTTTATAAGCTAGCTTTTTGTTAGTGTGTGTGGATTTGTACAAAACCATGTTAATCCCTATTTAAGGATATCTTTTATGCTAAGCTAACACAATGCAGTACTCAACAATAAGAAATCATCCACTCAATAAACTTCTATCGTTCCTGAAATCTTTTTTGTTGATCAAACCAAAGTGAATTCAGTTGCCGATGAAACAGCCTGTTTGATCTATCACTACCTAACATGTTCAAAGTATATCTTAATTTTTTAATTAGTCTAGGCGCTACTGAGAGTTTTCATTGCAGAAGTCAATATTTCATAGACACATTTTAGGCCTTATTCAAAACCTTCTGTTGGCTTAGCAAATCAGTTTGCCACTGTCACAAACGCGACACCCTGAGTCCTTCAATGCTGCCATTTCTCTATTTCCGCTTTCATATATTTTCACCATTTACTTTTATACGGTCGACGAAATTTTTACTTATAACCCTTGTCATGAGTTCATGGTATATGTCTCTCAACGCCCTGTAAAATTTATGCACGGCATATTCATTACATAAAGTAATAGAACATGGCTCGGTTACCTGACTCAGTAAAGAGGTAAAGTGTTAAAATATATTTTTATATGTCAAGGAAAATATTATATTCCCATTCCAGTCTTGAGAATTCAAAAACTAAATATTGTGTATATTGTTGATGTTGTTTATATTTAGAGACTGAGATTAGGAAATAGATTATAATATAAAGTTCAACAGCTCCTGATTTCAGTTTTCTCCGAAATGAATCCACTCATTAGGGCTTAGAAAACACAATTGAATTTATTAATATATATCCTATATTGAAAGATATTACAGAAAAAACATAAAAACATTCATTTTTTACTTTAGCTTTCAGTTTTGGCGAAATATATAATATACAGTTATTTTGGCTTTTAATAGTGTCAGGTTCAATTCTAAGGAGCTCATTCGATTTTGAGATTCAATAAAGTAAATTAATTTGTACTAGTTTCAAAATGCACCCTTTATTATAAAATAATAAAGACATTTATAAATAATCGACTGACCGGTTGAAATGAGTTTCCTTTTCATAAAAGCTTTACACCAGATATTTCAAGAACAACCACCGTTCGTTATCCTATGTTTAACGTGATATTCTGTCACTAACTGGTAGTAATAGTTCGTTAACAACCAACCGTTGATAGATACGCAGAGGAGTCAATCATTCGTAAATATTTTTCTTTTGATCGAACATCCAGTACATCAGGAGAAAACTCCATATATTTTGGCAAGCTTTTCTCTAAGTATAGTACTAATCAGTATTCCTAAACGTATATCTACATTTCCCACTGTGAAATTTATGAAAATAGGCTGATCGACCTCTGAAATGACTCCTTTATTCATCGGACAATTAGTTTTCATTGTACTTCTTGAAAAAGTGAGAACGTGATCCTTCGAGATTACAATCCTTTTCTGTAACCACTTACATTAACCGAAATGTCTCGCATTGTTTTCACTTAATGAATCAACCGAACTTACATTTTTAGTGATATTTCCAAGTGGAAATAAATTGGCCTATGAAATGTTAGAAATACAACAATAACAAACCGGATGTGGTTATTTATTAATCACATTCTTAGTTTGTTTCTTTTTTACACTTAGCGGATATTTTTAGGAACTCTACTTAAAGCATGGCAAATTGAGGTTATTTTTAAAATCTGTCTCTCATTTAGACTTTTAACTTGTTACATGGTGCCCCGTTATGTAAACAAAGCAAGCCATTGGAAATCATCGGCAATATAGGCTTGAAGATGCAATTCAGTTGATTAAAGATCGATCCCAGTAATTGTTAATGAAATGTTATTGTACTCAGTTTTAATAATTGATAAATCTAGAGCGATGATTTGCCTACAAATATCCAAGGACGTTTGTAGTGAAAACAGAAAGCCCGAATAAACTTAAAGATAAGCTTTATTCCACTTATCAATACATGTGGAAAAAAACAACTGCTAATATCTACAGTCCACTGTTCCATTTCTAACAGGGGTGGAAGAGAGATCTCAATTACTTCTGAATACTACAATGTTATTAATAGATTTGTATTTCACTTAACACTCCAGAAATGTACTTTAACTTAAGGGGACTGTAACGTAAAGTGGGGTTTGAAAATACACCAGTATTTATAATTGTGATGAGTGTTACTTGAAATTTCTGGAGAAAAATGTCTTAGATAACAGTATGGTATTTGTTGTGTTTGGTGTCTCTCTGATCAGTTTCATTCTCATACTCTACCGCAAAGATAAATATTTACGATAAAACCCATCTCGTTTTCCAAAAGTATTATCATTACAAGAGATCAGACCTCAAATGAAATCGTTGTCAATATATTTGAAAAGGAGTAGCCATTGATACGGCCGAAATATTGAATGAAAAGTAGAGTCACCACAAAATAATGTGTCGTGTGTTCTATTGTGGACAATATAAAACCAGGCAGGTCTATAAGTGAACTTAACTCACAGTTAAATATTGTATTTTCTTAATTTATATCTTTTAATCTAAATCTTATGCCATCCATAAAATGGAATTAAAATGTGCTCTAAGGCTAAAATGTTTTGTGATAAATAGTTTATATAATGCTAAAATCACACGCACACACACACACACACACACACACACACACACACACACACACACACACACATATATATATATATATATATATATATATATATATATATATATATATATATATATAATTTGATCATCGACAATTTTCAATCGTATCTTTCCGTTATTGATCTGATATATTTTTATTTTTTGAAAAATAAAAGTACATATATATAAGATAAAATTATAATGCTAGCTATTGATATACTTAATATTATATAATTTAACCTATATCAAGAAATTCTGCTAATAAAGTTTTCGATATCTAACTAAATCAATAATTATTGAATCAGAAATAATAAATTTCAGTATATATATATATATATATATATATATATATATATATATATATATATATATACTGAAATTTATTATTTCTGATTCAATAATTATTTATTGAATCAGAAATAATAAATTTCAGTATATATATATATATATATATATATATATATATATATATATATATATATATATATATACTGAAATTTATTATTTCTGATTCAATAATTATTTATTTAGTTAGATATCGAAAACTTTAAAAATAATAAATTTCAGTATATATATATATATATATATATATATATATATACTGAAATTTATTATTTCTGATTCAATAATTATTTATTTAGTTAGATATCGAAAACTTTATTAGCAGAAATTCTGTTTATCTTGATATAGGTTAAATTATATAATATTAAGTATATCAATAGCTAGCATTATAATTTTATCTTATATAAATGTACTTTTATTTTTCAAAAACTTAAGTTGGCAGTATTCCGTCATCGGCTAAAAATATATCAGATCAATAACGGAAAGATACGATTGAAAATTGTCGATGATCAAATTCAGCTGCGAATTGTTTTGTAAGACAAGTTGCTAAACAGTGTGCTGTTATTGTAGAATCATAGAATCAAATATTTCATTTTTCATTTAATTTTAAAACTTTTCAATTTTTATTTATTTTTCATTCTTTCTTTCTATTTTCTTTAATTATTCGTCTTAGTTTTATCTTTGATTTCCACCTTCATTATTATTTTTTACTATTTGTTCTTCTATTTTCATTTTTTACTTTCATCGTTTTTTTCTTTTACCCTGCTTTTATTTTCTCAACGCACGGCCTCTTTTATTTCCCCTTCTTTCATCTCTTCTTTCTTTCCTCGTTGTCGTTATTCATTATCATAATTGGCAAACTGAAACTACATCGTTCGATGCCATTCTTTTCAATGCAAACCTGGCGCCTTCCGTTCAGGAATGTACAGCACTCCAATGGAATAGGCACTTTGCCGAGGTTCAAATACCATGACCAACAGTCAGGTGGTGGCTGTGTGGTAAAGAAGAGAGACAGGTGAATATAGAAAGAAAGCGATGGAGAAAGGGCAACAGAAAGAGTGGGGGGAAAACGATAGATAGATAAGAAAAATGTTCACTGTCTAATTGAACATCTTCCTTACCAAAGTTGTTATTCTAATATTTCAGCCGACAAATTCTGCAGCCTGCTTTCTATGTTGAATAGGTAAAGAGCAAGTGGTTTGGCGTTTGAAAAACTTCCAGCGGTACAACATGTTTGGTATCAGTCTAAGACTGATACCAAACATGTTGTACTGCTCCAGCAACATAAGATAGATGATACCAAAGGAAAGATTCTGTTATTTGAACAAAACTTACAATGTCCATAGATTTGTAACTTATACAAGACACACAAATATGCAAAGGAAAAAATATGCACACAACGAATGAACAATTGCAACAAAAAATGTAATATTCACTAACAGTGAATACATATATATATATATATATATATATATATATATATATATATATATATATATACGATAAAATATAGCTTTAAGGTATGTTATGTTTGTCAGTAAAAGTGTTCTACATCAGGGATAAAGCGTATGTAAATATAAAAGTTGACAGAACCGTGTGGCGACAATCTGTTTCATGCTTGAATGCAATCTTCATGTCCTGAAGATTGTATTCAAGCATGAAACAGACTCTCACCACTGAGTTTTAATTCAGTGCCCCCCCACGCACACACGCACACACGCACACACACACACACATACATACATACACACACACACACACACATATATAAATACATATATATATATATATTATATCCGTGTGTTAATTTGTGTATAAGTGCGGGAATTAAATTACTGAATTTAGAATAACATATATATATTGTATGGATTTAGAAATCGTTCTAAAACGTATTGCAATCTTAGTAGTTTCCTTAAAAGCTTAGATAAAGGAATAATTTATGAAAAGATTCATTTCTATTACGTCATCACTTCCGTAGGGTGTTTCGATCCATGTGCATGGAAAAATCAAATCTGCGATTTCAACATTATCCTTCATTTTCTAAACGTTAATCAATAAATTAAGAAAATAATTTCAGTAGAACATCTGGAGTTTTAAAGTCTTAAGATAAATGGCTTTATCCATTTTACTGCTCCATCCCAGAATCAATGTTTACCTTAGCCTAAGCTATGTCAGATTTTATATTATAAAACAATAACTGAAAAATTGATGTCCTTTTTTTATAGAAATGCCACCAATTTTATTTATTTTTTACTGGCAGATCAAATAAAATTGCATGTTGAAACGGTTTATGGTTGCAACTTCAAAAATCTAGATTATCAGAACTTAGCTGCTGATCCCTCCTATGACCTTTGTTCATACAGCTCAATGGGGTGAGGAACTAGCTTGTAACATTCAATTGCACCAAAACCAAAGTTAATAATGTTTCATCATCATCATATAGCAGCCATTGTTTTCTCCAGTCATTATGCACGGTTGTATTGTCAATGAGCTTTGCTTCAGATCTTAAATGGAACTCATACATTTGATCCATTGCTAAAGATGGTGGAAGTAGGGCCAGTTTCATCTACCGCTCTAGAAAGTACCTGACTCCATCTGCCATTCTTTATCAGACCCAAAATGGAGTATTGCTTCTACATCTGCGCCTGAGCTGTCCAATCCTCCAAATACAGACAGTTCAAAAGCGTTTTTGCGGCCTTGTGGGTGATGAATTGTTTTCCACTGTACAATCCTTTTCTCACATATGAAACGTTGCAAGCCACTCGCTACTCTATCACTATTTTCATGGTAGATGTTCGGGAACTACATTCCTTGGTCCCACTAGTCCAGACCTTCACAGCTAGGACCCACCAAGTCACGTACACTGTTGACCCATCCTTATTTTCCATCATATTCAATTGGTAATGATGAAGTTCCACTCAGAAAGCTTCTTCTCCAGAACTGTTTCACTGTTGAATAAACTCCTGAGAGGATACGTCCCCTACAATCTTAACTTCTTAAAGTATAAGGTCAACCGTTATCTATCCTAGATATCCACATAATGAGCACCTTTTGCTCCATACTTGTACACCCTTACACATCTCGTTTAATAACACTCTACCGTGAATACCTCTTGGGCCTTGTACTGGGCGAGGTATAGTAAAAAAGAAAAAGTAAAATTTCAATATAATTATTATTGTTATTATTCTTTCTTTCTTTTTTAATAAACATTGATTGTGAATTCGTCAAAAAACGAAAGCAAAAATATTTTCTCATTTTCGTGGCATTTTTTCGAACCGTAGGATAATCACTCTTTTTTTTGTATGGTAGATGATATGAACAAAATTATAATCCATTTCATAAAAGTAATCGATAATTAATATTTCTTACTGTAAGGTATTGACAGTTTATTTTTCACTCTAAGTAAGTAGGAATACCTTTGTCAACGTCGTAAAATACTAAGTCACAATTGTGAGATCTATGTCTTTTTAATTTTGAATGGTTTACTTTATTAATTTCTACACTTTACGATCGATATATGCAAAAAATCAATTTAAAAAATTTTAGGTAATTTATGCACATGTTCTCAACATTGGATTTTTTACAAATATTTTAATGACGCGTGAATTTTCACTAGTAGCTTTTTTTAAAACTATTTTTCGGGTCTTTGGCCTCATCCCATGAATGTATCTGTCCATCCATTTAGCAAGTGAGATTCCTCTTTAAGGCAAAGATTCCTAATAATGTAAGAATTCCGCATAATCCATCCTAACCCAACTCACCCTACTTACCAGCACTTGCAATTCCTACACACCCGTCTTCCTAACCACGGTCCAATCTTTCCAACCCTTACAGCCCTCGGCTTACAGAACTTCAAGCACTTCTACTTTGCCAATAAATTGGCACCCAACATTCAGAATGTTTTCATTGTAAAAGTTGTACGAAACACGACAAGTGTTTTGGTAAGTACGCAAGGAATAAAGAAAGAAAAAAAAGGGAATTAAGAATGAAAGCAAGAATTCCTTTGTGTGTAGAGAGGATGGGAAGGTCCGTGAGTTTGGTAGTGATGTTTTAATATACGGCAAAATACTTACATTTTTTCTGCCAGGATATATATATATATATATATATATATATATATATATATATATATATATATATATATATATATATATATATATATATATCTGTGTGTGTGTGTGTGTGTGTGTGTGTGTATTTCACGATTGAAAGAAGAAGAAGAAGAAGAAGAAGAAGAAGAAGAAGAAGAAGAAGAAGAAGAAGAAGAAGAAGATAGTGTCCGAAAATTTAATACGGTATATGCATTATGGTTTTCACGCTTTTGCAGATTTATGAGCATACGAATTTCTCAGTTTGATGATAAAAGACAAATAAACTTTATCTTATAGCGACTTACGAAGGATGATTGCTTTTTAAGACTTGGTAAACACTGGCAGAAAATTTAATGTTGGAAAGATATTGTGTGTGATCGTCATTTCACTCTTTAGGTATTCAATCACCAGAGGAAGCTATATATGGTAAGTAAGATTTCCATACAGCAAAATATTGATGTCGGTGATAAAAGTGGAATCTTTTGTTGCTACACTGATGTGAAACCGAATGAACCAATAGACCAAAATTAAATTCTGAATGGAACAATTTGTAATAATTCTTCCATGGCTCAAGGACAAAGAACAAGATAATTTTCCCGCATCAGTATTACTTGCGATAAAAACCTGCATACATTGAAAATTAGAATTCTAAACCATAATATTTTATGTGGGATCGAACATTGACCAGTGGTACTGAAGCAGACCAGTTATAATTGTTTTGTTGCATATTGTGACCTGCTTTGTAATCAATATTAATTACCAAGTTTGTTCCATAATGATAACTATTTGCATATCTATTTCATATACTAAAAGCAAAAACTATTATAGTACAATAATAATCCTTATTAAATTATGCAAACATAGTTTAAATTTATATATACTATAAAAATAACGCAAAGTTACAATTGCAGATGAAAGAATTCTTCGTAGTTTTCTAGTCTAAGATGTGGAAAATTGTTGAAAATTTGCTTTCCACTCCACTGATGCTGTATATAAGCATAAATATTATTATTCTGTCTTTCGAATAACAACTTTCGATTGTATTTCAAGCGCTCCTCAATATTACATCAAGAAACGTGTAAAAACATTGTTAAATTAACTAAAAAATTATATATATATATATATATATATATATATATATATATATATATATATATATATATATATATATATATATATATATGCTCATTGGCAACATAATTACACTTTTTTTAATTACGCTCTTTTATGTAAATTTCTAATCACCCAAAGACGTGACTCAGCTTAACTAATATAAGTATTTAAACATAAACATGGTAAGCTACTGAATTTTAAGATTTGTAATTTACGTGACTTTGTAAGTGCCATGGCCATTGATGCCAGATGGATCGGATATTAGTATTTGAAAAACTGTTGATCTACTAAGAATCACAAATATTGAACAATAACAGATCAGGAAAATGTTGCATGGTTACATGTCTGTCTATTTCTACTGCGACATTCGGATAGTTGGTCTGGAATTTGACGTAAACAACATGAAAATGCGAATCAAGCCATCCTACCTTGTATCAGCGGTTCAGACCGTTGGTAGTGATGCAATATATGAGGAATATTTTGGCATACGTTGAAACCCTTGATGCCAGTAAAAGATCGTTTAAATGTTGCTGTTCACCGAGGTATTGAGGCTAATCACGTGCCTCAGTTTGTGACTACAGTGCTCTGGCCCCATTCTCTGGTGACCTCTTCCAGCAGGACAATGTACGTTGTGCCATAAATAAAACAAATAATTGCAAATTGATTCATGGAACGCAGCAAGGATTTTCTTGGCTCCACAATTAACGGATCTCAATCACATACAACACCTTTGGCGCAAAGGGTAATTCGAATCCTGGATGTGCAGTCAACTAATCTAGATAAATCGCAGGTTGCCATAAAAACAACATAGACCCAAATTTTGAAAGAGTGATTCGGGAATATTGCCAAAACCATGGCAAAGAACTGAGGAGTTTCTAAAAGCAAAAGGGAGTCCAAACCGATACCAAAAGAGTATACCTAATAAAATGACCGGTGAGTATGTATATATGTATATGCGCATATATGTATGTAAAATAATGTATAAGTATAATAACATTACCTGTAGACATACAAGTTGCACTGTAATCATTGATGATTTTATTTGTAATGGAAATTTATGTAGCGCCCTCTTTTTCTTTCCTTCATCATAAAGTTAAATTTGCATCGAAGTCAGTTATTTAATATGGCTATTTATCCGTATCTCAACATGGTAAGAATAAGATGGATTTCAAAAATGTACTTTGGTATTCATCCCAGATATCAGTGAATTATCACATCCAAGATAGCGGTGCCAAAACGGTGTCATGTGGTCAATGCCTCAGCAAATCTTCTGTGAGAAGATCAGTTTAGTCAGTTCTATCGTGTGTATCCAAACTTTTCAACAAAAAAAAATAGTGCTACTGTTGTTCCACAGTTATAAACTTGAATAACACAGTAATACTCAATAGACATTTTTACTTCCTTTACTAAACAGGAACACAATCTTGTTATTCTGGTTTGGTGAAAGAATTCTCATTTCCCGAGGCAAGACTTATAACAAGTTTCACTCGAATTTTTCATCAGTAGATTTGCGGAGGAGAATTTATCAATCAATCAGCGATGACATTCTGCATTAAGATATACAAATAAACTTTGAGATAAGCATAATAAATAATAATTAGCAGACTATACAAATCAACAGAGTAGAAAATGTCACAGTGCCATTCACAAAATCCATTTATTTGCAAAAGACAGAAATGAAATATTTACGTCTCTGTCAAAGTTGTTGCTGTTAACAATGAAACTTAGCAAATAATAAGTGTATATGAACAATTCCAATAAATTTAGAGATGTATGAAAAAATGAAATTCCACGAGATTCATATTTTGTAATTAGTCTTCAGGAGAAGTTGCTAACTACTGTGCTAAGTAAACGTCTTAAAACTTGATTAAATTTTCTTTTTCACGGAAGATCATGTTTTTATGCGCCATTTTGCCATGAAAATCGTTAATCAAAAATACGGCAATTGGACGAAGGGAATTTATAAGAATTTATTTTTCTCGTTAAAAAAATTGACTTTCTACTGTGAAAGCACTCGTGATTGTATAGTGGTTAGCGTACTAGTTTCGCAAATTCGATTCATACAGCGGCTACTCCAACAAACTCCTGTCAGATGTTGTCTTGGTTCAGGTTTTAGCCTGACAGCATCATTACCACTAATCCTCGTGATACTATTAGAATTTGTGGGTTCTCCGTCACATTACGAGATTATTAAGTGAAAGCAGGTGCAATCTGAAGGACTATATTATCTAATATCAACCAGAACTCAGTCAAATGTATAAGGATTGGGATTGACACCCCACTATTTGAGTTCAACAGGATAAGCAGTATTCCCTATGATATAGTCAAAAAATACAAGGAGGTTCTGAAAGGTCTCGTCCCATTTTCAAAAATCTGAGCAATTGACTAAACACCAAAATTTGGGGCAGGAAATCTCACGCCAGGAACTTTTCAGCACATGCTCGTGATTGTTTATACAATAAAGAAAACGTAATCAACGTTATCTTTTGCATAATGTTTGGAGATAACTTAGAAGTAACTGATCATTAAAATAGCATTTCTTGTTCCAGTGACTTGAACAAACCTCTAATGTTCTTGTCCTATTTTCGGTGTATTTCTGCTACGAGCTATGTTTATTAGAATCATAATGATTTCTTTAGTTATGAAGCTCATCAAGCTACATAACTGGAATTCACATTCATTTGCCCTTGGTTTATTTGTTAGTACTATAAAGATAGAACTACTGAAATTTTTTTCTGGTATTTTACTGCTGTCAGATATTTCAGTTAATTCCGTAAGCTTATCGATCCTGAAATCATCTAATTTTATCAGCATCTCTATCATGAAGATAAATAAAGCAGCATGCTGTGACTGCTGCTTTATTTCTCTTCGTCTTGACTAGTACCGATCTTAACAATGAATGTTACAAATTCTTCCATGTATGTTTTTATGCATTAAAGGTTTCTCTCTGTTGTCGAGGAAAAACCTTCCGATGTATTCGTTCCATCTTTGTATTACTGTTTTTATTTTCTATTATCAGCGTTCCCCTTTAAATTTCATGCATCCTGCCACGTTTTATATCGTTTTATTTCTTTTATCTTTTTATGCAAGCACGCTATGTGTTCAGTTTTTTTATTATCTTTGCCCGCTTCTCATTGAGCCATTCATTCTTTGCTTTCTTGCGTTTATTTCTAATATCTTTACTTAACATCCTATATTCCCTGCTATTCCTTTGTATTATCTACTCCGTCTTATTAATTTGGGAATTGCATCTCTCATCCACTTGTCTCCCTTTCATGAGATTACCTCTTTTGCCGTTGTCACTAATTCTTGAATGTCTCACACTTTAAGTTACTCACCTGTTCTAAGCTTCTTTTTTAACTACGTCTTTATTTGTTTCTTTGTAAATTGACTTGTTCTGGAGTTTGCGACAGTTTAATCTAGTCATTACTTTAGATTTCTTTATTTTCGTCGTTTTTCACTATCTTATTCCTTTCTTACTTCCAGCTTTAGAACCTTCGTGATAATAATTTCTTTCGGTTTACAATGTCATTTGGCATTAGCTAGCATATTGTAAAATCCATGTATATCTTCTTCCATGCTGTGAAATGTGTGAGAATATTACTATGATAGCTTTATTGAATGGCTTCTATTTCCGTTTCGCCAGAATAATTCTGCCGGCAGTTGCCATTATCACAGAAGACACCTTCCTGTTCTTCCTCACTGAGATGATCATGGTTTACAGCATTTGCTATCGTCCAAATTATAGCTTAGTTACGTCAATCTAATAGAAATCTTTGCTTTCTTAAAAATATTAAATTTAACTTTTAATTTTCTGAAAATTCAAGCTTGACATTTTACAATTGAAATATGTCATTTTAATAAGTGTTAATAGACTTACATTTTGGCTAAAAAGTAAGTCTTAAACTACACGTAGGTCAAATTCCTAATCTTATTTTTCCCTTCAAAAATATATTCGTCAGGTTTTTAACTTGAATTAAAAACATTTTTTTAATTAAAAATTAACAATATTGATGATTTTGTTTTCATCTTTTAATTTTAAATGAGATTTTTGTTCAATTTGGGAAAATGAAGAAAATTGAAAAATAAACGTTTTTAACTATTTCTAAGTTGTTAACATTGTTAAAATTAATTTCATGGTCAATGTATGTGCTTCACTGTTTTTCAAAAAATCAACTGAGGAATTGTCGAATTAATGAATGCACAGAAGATATGAAATGTAATACGAAAGCATTTTTAAAAAATTTGGAATGAGAAACGCTATAATTTATGAAGCTAAATTAAGTGTAGAATAAAACCAAAGAAAGACCTACTGTCATTGAAAGAGTGAGTAAAAATATAAGAGCTCCCCTCTTTTCTCATGGGTGTCATAACAAACCTTTCAGTTTGCAATTTCTTTGACGTAGCAATTCCGTTGCTAGTAAATCGCCTTAATAAGGATGCACGAAACAGCAATCAAAGAAGTGTAAGTTGTATGTCTTAAGTCAACGCCTGTCCCTCAATGATTCTAGCCAAAGTGTTCTGCTTTACTCTTAAGAGTCGTAGTGACAAATTAACTCAAATAGGTCAAGTTTCAAACAGACGAAACCAAATCCTTAAAAAGCAACAGCAAAAATATCCAATTTTTTACACTGCTTTGAATCGCAATCTCTCAAAAATTTATCACAAAGTCTTCGGATATCTTATCCAAATTGATGATGCTGAATAAATCGAAAATATTCTTTAAATTTATGTTTTACTAAATAAAGACATTTTCAACGTATAACTATTATATTTTTGTACTTATTGTGCGGTTACATTCTCCTGTGTGCGTGTTTACTCGAGCATTTATATATAGTGATAGAGAAACGTGTTGAAACGTAAGATGACATGTCTTTAACCAAATTTATTTTATGTATTTTCATATTAGGAAGTTTAATTTTCAGTTTTATAATATAATGAGAAAATGTTTCAAGTTAGAGACAAACATGTCCACCAAGATTATTCTTTAAAGATGCAAACTAACGCTTATAGGTTGCTTTAAAGAAAAAGAGGAAATATCGCAACACCAAAATTTATCCGTGCAATTGTGTTATATAAGATATTTTTTATCTTAAAAAATAATTGTCGGACTTTGTCTATTTCATAATGTGTGACGCCATTTGTTTACATTTGGATACGCATTGAGCAGATATGAATGTATGAGAGAAAATCATAGAGAATTGTGTTTAAAAACGGTAAAATCGACCTTGCTAACCTAACGCTCCTCAATCGGTTAAGGCACGTCAGGCTATATGACGGTTCCGTATAGGATACAGGTTCGATGCCTGTCGGAGGTCGCATATTTTCTATGAAAATTTCTCGGACATTCAGGCCGGTAAATGATGTTAATACTGTTTATTATAAACAGAGCATTTACTTAAATATTTGTAACTATAAAAAGAACGTATAAACATAAAACACAGTGATGAGTCTGTTGAGGAGTTTTTGTGCCAAGATCTTTCAGATAATAAAAAGAATGTAAAACAATGTAAATTTCTAATTAGTTTAAGGTTGCATCTGACGGTGAGGAGAGACCACAAATTAAAGCATTCCTGGGCTAGCTACCCGGTATGCAGATCAACCTTTTGCTACAGACACACAAAATAATAAACACCCCCAAGGGATCCCGAGACGGGGAGGAGAATGAGATCCCTATTAGGATGGACCAACCAGAGACGGACCAAGCCTCACACCCACGGACAATGATTATGACTTGCTCATGCGGGAAAAAATGCAAGAATATATGTGGCCTAAAAATCCATCAAGCCAAAATGAAATGTCAAATGGAAACTAGCCAGATGCAGCGCACAGGAAATCCTCCTGGTGAGACGCAGGAAATACAGGGCCTGGAAGCTCACCACAGAGCCCAGTTCTTCCAAGCAGAGGCACTAGTGTCCCCCGAATTACTATCTGAGACATTTCGGGAAAAGATCAAATGGCCTGCGGCCGTCGACAAAAAGGCTTGGCACGACTTCGACTTAGACATCAGTGAGATACTGAAGAGAATTTCAAAGGGTTTGGTGGATAACCTGTTTAAGAACTATGCTGAAAATCAGTCAGCTACGCTTCAGAGCGCTTCGGATACGAGGAAAGGAAAACAAAAGGAAAAACTGTAGAAAATCAAAGGGAAAATAAAATCAAACAATGCAGGGTGGAATTAAAAGCTATCCGAAAGCAATACAAGAAAGCAAAACTGGAAGAAAAGGGACCTTTGCAAGAGCTCCGTGACACCATCTGTTCCAAAATGGATTCTTTATGAAGAGCAGAATGGCACTGGAGTAGAAGGAAGGAAAGGGCGCACAAACGATTAGCTTTTGTCTCTAATCCATACGGTTTCACTAAGAAATTATTAGGCGATAAATGTAGTGGAAGTCTAACATCGACCCCAGACGAAATAAATGACTTCCTTAAAGAGACATTGAGTGACCCAAATAGACAATAGTTACAGTTGGGAGAAAACTCACCTCTAATCACACTGAACCTGCCTGCATACCCTTTTGACTTAAAAGAACCATCAAGGAATGAAATTCAGACAATATTAAAAACAGCCAGATCGGGATCAGCCCCTGGATCTAACGGAGTCCCTTACACTGTTTATAAACGTTGCTCACTGCTGCTCCGTATGTTATGGGGGTTACTTAAAATTATCTGGAGAAGAGGGAAGATATCTGTACAATGGAGGTGCTCAGAAGGCATATGGTTCACTAAAGAGGAAGGGGCAAGTACAGTAAATCAATTTAGGTACATCTCCCTACTGAATGTTGAAGGGAAAATATTTTTTAGTATTTTAAACCGACGTTTAACAGATTTCCTCTTAAATAATAAATACATCGACACCTCTGTTCAAAAAGGAGGTGTCCCAGGCACACCGGGGTGCATGGAACACACAGGTGTCATTACACAGCTGCTAAAAGATGTGAAAGCACATAAGGGCGACATGGCTTTCCTGTGGCTGGACCTTAAGAACGCCTATGGCTCAATCCCACATAAGTTGGTAGAAGAATCCTTAAAACGCCATCACGTTCCCGCCAAAATTATAGAGACCATAGCGGGCTATTATAATAATTTCAAAATGAGAACAGCAGCAGGAAACACAACATCTGCATGGCATAGATTGGAAAGAGGCATTATAACAGGCTGCACCATCTCAGCTACCCTTTTTTCCTTAGCCATGAATATGCTCATAAAAGCTGCGGAATGCAAAGGTCCTTTAACAAAATCCGGTCAACGGCAACCTCCAATAAGACCATACATGGACAATATGACCATAACATCCTCGTCTGTGATTGGCGCGAGGTGAATACTAAAAGGTTTGGAGAAACTTATTTTATGGGCGAGGATGAATTTCAACGTTGCCAAATCAAGGTCACACGTGTTAAAAAAAATGAAAAACATCAGAGAGGGATCGTTTTAAATTGTCCGGCGAATTTATCCTGACCATAAAGCAAAACCCTATCAAGAACTTGGGTAAGCGTTTGGACAATACTCTGAAGGACTCTGTCGCAATCCAGGAAACAAAGGACATCTTAGAAGTATGGTTAGACAAAGTAGACAAGTCTGGCTTACCCGGTCGATACAAGGCATGGATTTATCAGCATGTTATCCTGCCAAAGATATTGTGTCTGTTGTCCATCTACGAGTTCACTTCCGTAGAACAGATAGTTAAAAGATTAACGCTCGTTTACGGAGATGGCTAGGTCTACCAAAGTGTCTCAGCAGCGCCGTCCTTTACGGTAATTCCAATACTCTTCAACTCCCATTTAAAAGCCTTGTAGAAGAATACAAAGTCGCTAAAGTGCGAACGGTAATATAAGTTCTCCAAGGATCCAAAAGTGGCAGGAACAAATATTGAAGTCTACACTGGGAGGAAATGGAACGCGGTAAAGGAGTTGAAATTGGCAGAAGAGCGTCTTCGCGAAAAAGTGGTACTGGGTACTGTTGCCACTGGTCGTTCAGGGCTTGGTTTATTTTCCACACAGAATTGACAAAGCCGTAGGCAAAGAAAGACGAAATTCGCACAGGGAAAGAGGAAATGAGAGTAGCAAAGATGATTGGGTTAAAACAACAAGGAGCGTGGACAAAATGGGAAACAATGATTCATAGGAAAGTTAGATGGTCGTAACGAAATAGGCATGAACTTTTTAATCCGAGCAGTTTACGGCCTTCTCCCAAGCCCAGTTAACCTAAATCTATGAACTAAATCGGAATTGCCGTTATGCCCCTTATGCGGTCAATTAGAATCATTAAAACACATACTTAGTAGCTGCAAATCAGCGCTGGCTGATTGTAGGTACAGATGGCGCCATGATCAGATATTAAAAGACATAGCAGAAGTCGTTAATACAGTCATCCGCACAAACACATTTAATTAAAACAGGAATGTTATAAAATTTATTAAAGCCGGCGTGAAACCGAACCCAAGGAAAATGATTGCATCCAATTGCCTATCGTGTGCAACAGACTGGGAACTTTTATAACATTGATCCATTGATCCTACAATTTTCCAGTAATTCGTCGTATCTTAGTTTTTTCCGTTGATTCACTTCCTCTGCATTGTCCTCATAACAGACTGTTAATTCCCACATAATGATTTTCTTTAACTTATTTGAAAAGAGGACTAAGTCTGGACGCAATAGGGTCTTGAGATGTGATCGGGGAAATTTAATATTTTGCCTATATCTACTCGTGAGGAGCGAGTCGAGAGGAGAAGTTGAAGAGGGAGCGTGAGGAAAGCGAGCGCGAGAATCACTTGTAACAGGATCACACTTAGTTGGCGCCAAAACAGACCTGTCGCGTGCAGGTCGAAACTGACCAATCAGCAAGCTAGATTGAAGGTGATTAACCAATGAATGCCTGTTGATTACTTTGTAAGTATGATGTTGGTAAAAATCGTAACAGGAAGAGTACATTTCCTAGCAGGGGTTAACTGGGTGTCGTGGAAGATTCCACAAGATAGATGGAAACAACGTGTTTTTTTTTTTTTGTAAATTATTTTACGCAGTGTAGTTTTATAAATCTTTAATTGCATATTATTTTAATGTATATAGTATAAAGATATGTCACTGCTTATAACTAATTATAAATGCCGTATTTGGTTTGTAAATATGTATAGTCAGAAAATAGTTGTAGTTTCTTGTACATCTCACAATTTTAACTTATTTATCTAACTAATCTATTTTATCTTTATTCATTATCATTATTTTTTTTTCTTGTTGCTTAAATGTTCCTAGGAGTATATTGCATATTAACTGTGATTTCGATATTTTAGCATCTAGAATAAAGACACAACATGGTAATGTTCAAAAGGGTTTTTTTCTATAGTTTCCCCCCAATTTCGTTCTTTATTGCTTAATAGAAGTCTTTTGACTTCCATTTTATCTCTTGTTCCATTTCCGCCACCAACTATGGGACTATATGTTGAATCATAATTATTTATGACGAATTCTTGTTAAACGACCTGCTTATTGTTCAACCCTCTTTCCGCCTTTTTTTTCTTTTCTTTTTTTCGCGTAACGTTCAAAATCATAAATTTAATTTTATTTGTTAATCTCACACGTTAATTTTAACATGTTAATCGACAGATTTAATCGAATTATCTAAGTTTGCTCGTTCAATTTGTTTTAAACGGCATTTATTTATATATTTATTTTCGTTTTAACGCGCTGCACAAGTCGTAATTTATTTATTTTAATCGTAAAAACAATGTAAATTTCTAATTATTTTAGGGTTGCATCTTTTTTCTTTTATTTCTTATTTTATTGTTTTATTTTATTTTATTTACTAACAGTAAACATCTGGGGAGATGAAACTGAAAAAAAAAACTGAAAAAAAACATATAATTACCTTCCGAGTATCCACAAAAAAAGAAAAAGTAAAAAAAAACCCGTAAACAACTTAAATAGACCAGTGCGATTGGCTGTTGGTCAACTTCCAATCAAATGCGTGATAGAAGGATATGGTTTGCCTAATATAGATGAGTGTCTGCAGGCTGTTAATTTAGATGTGTGTGGTGGGGGGCATCATAGACTGATCAGCTCTGATCCTCGAGACTTTTTGTGTTACCGGAACAGTGTTTGGTTGTTTTTGGTCCAATGAACGGTCTTCAAACGAATCGAACGTTAAGTCTTTTATATATATTTTACTTAATTTTGAAACCTTTTTGCATTTGATTTTCATTTTGTTTTCCTTTGTATATTTACAACATTTAAGTTTTACTGCCTTTTCCTTTTGTATTAACCCCCTCCCCTTTTAATTTTATTCATTTTTATTTCTTTCGTTTTTCTGGTCTTTGGCAAGCCAAGTTCATTAATTTCGCTTTTTTTTGTTTTTTGTTTTTTTTTCACCCGGGAATCTAGTCCGGTTTTCTTTCTTTGAATTCGTTTTGTTTAAATTATTTAAGTTTTCTTAATTTGGGAATTTATTTTTTCAAAAATACTGAAAAAGGAAAAAATAAAAGAAACTGTCGTTCCGTCGTAATAGAGACTCGCACTATTATGGCGGATTTAACTACACAAACACCCGAAACTCAACCATCGGTGATGGGTGAAAATGTACCAACTAAAAAGTCGGCCTGGACAGAAACGAGGCCCAAAAAAGATCCTGCATTCTACGCAGATTTACAAAAGAAATATAAGGATTACACGAAAGGGAATGAGCTCCTTACTATTCAAGAAGCGTTTGATGAAGTGAATAGAAGGACAATTTATCTGCTAACACCCGACATAAAAAGTCGGAATTTGATCGGTGTTAGCAGGGAAACTATGGAGGAAGCATTAAAGGACTTGAAGATCGTACCAAAGCTTTTGGCAAGACGCTCGAGGTCTTTGTGGGACATACTAATGAGTTGTCCGGGAGTCTGTTGACTACGAAAACACTTCGTCTTCAAACGGAGTATATGGGCATCCGAAGAACAACGGTAACAGTTTATGGGGTTCCCATAAACATATCAGAAGACAGATTGGGAGACTTTTTTGCTCAATGTGGCAAGATAGAAAAAGTAACAGGAGTGATAAACAAGGCAAGAATTGCGACGGGGGATGTCGTACTTGAAATTACATTGACACGCCAGAATTTTATAGACATCCCCAACATACTAATGTGCAGAGAGAGAAGGATGTTGGTTGTGGTGGAGAGCCTTAAACCCTACTGCTGGTCGTGTGGGGTGTCGGGGCACATGGGCAAGGCATGCCCCGGAAAGAAAGTGACGCCACAACCAACAGCAGTAACAACAACAACAGCAACTACTGCGACAGAACCCGGCAAAGCCCCTGGTGATGGTTGGAAGGAGGTGATGAATAAGGGACGGAAACAGAAGGCAGACCCGTCGTCACCCCAGAAGGAAGTCCCACTGAAACAGCAACAGCCACCAAGGAAGCAGCCGGAGGAGCAACCCAAGAAACGGCTTCAACAGAAGCCACCACAGCAGAAGCAACAACAGAAACAGCAGCAGATAAATAGCCCACAAACAAAGCAACCAACTCCACAGCAGAAACAGTAGAAACAGCAAAAGCCTGACAATGATATGGAGATGGAGGAATTGCCTCCAACACCCGCCTCTTCCTTAAAGAGAAACAGGGAAGAAGAGGAGGAAGAGGAAATACCTGTGAAGTAGGGCGGAGAGGGGCATGGGAAAAAAACAGGTCCCTATCCGTCCCTGCTTTGCCAGAAAATAATAGAGGCGCTGCTCCCGCATCTAGGAGCCTCCCCCTTCACACACTCGTGTTCCACTCCCTCCCACCACTCCCACATCTCCACACACACCCACTCCTATACCTCCGCCACCTCCCCATCCCTCCCCTTCTACACCTACCCTCCCGTCCACTTCAACCCCACCACACCGAGATAAAGAGAAGAAAAAGAAGCTGATACTCAAAATAGACGAAATTTGTAAGGTAAACAGGGGGGTACTGGAGAGGGACCTCTCATCGCGCAAAAGATCCCTCCTAGGTCCCCTGTTCAAAATTTCCTCTATCGATGGGAAATGGAGGACCCTAACAACTTCCCTGGTGCTTCGGGGGTTATTAACCTGATTAGGGACACTGGAAAACATCTTAAAGTGTGGACTCATGTTTCCGAAGCTAAGGATGCTTACCCCAAAATAAGGATGGCCACGATGGGCACTCCTGGTTTAAAAAAATTACAAAATTTTTGTGCAGAGAGGGTCCCGGTAATTCTCTACCCATCGTTGTATAGGGCGTTAAAGCTAACTTACCCTACGGACGTTGGCGGGATTGTCCGGGATGGTCGGATGACGACAGAGTTAGGGACGGGAAGCCTCGGTCGGGGTCCTATCCGCCGCAGATTTCCGGCCCGTATGTGAAATGCTAAATTTTTATTTTTTCTCTTTCTCAGATTTAAAAGATGTCAATCAAGTTAGCCACTCTGAATGCGAAGGGCTTGAGGGATCGGTGTAAGGCTGCCTGCCTGCTCCGGGATCTCTTGTCTTTCGGCGTGGATGTCGCCGCCATCCAAGAGACTCACTTTGTTTGCAACGTCGATGCGTGTGTGCTGGAGAACGACTTTGTCGTTTATTCAGCATATGGAGAACGACAGGCCAGAGGGGTTTCTTTGATGGTGAGGCGAAGTGGACCTTGTGCATACCGATGCCGAGGGCCGGTTGATCGTGACCGATATTGCCGCGAAAAGTGGTTCGTTTCGGGTCGTTGCGGTTTACGCGCCCAACGATCAGGGGGAGCGGGTCTGGTTTTTTCGGCAGTTGGGGCCGTTCCTGGTGGATTCAACGCGCCTAGTGTTAATGCGGGACTGGAATGCCATCTTGGACCCCAAGTTAGACAGGGGGCGGGGACCTAGTGGGAGGAAGGTCGATCGTAGCCTGGTTGATCTGATCAACGAATTTGGTTTCGTTGATAGGTACCGGGTCGATCACCCCGGGCGGAAAATGTGGACGTGGGCTCTTAATTGGCCTTTTGACAAGGTGCTTAGCTACCTTAACAGAATGTTAGTTAGAGGAGCCGATATAGACTTGATAGATTGTCCCACGTTCCACTGGGTAGGCTATACAGACCATTAACTCGTTTGTACCCGCATGGCGTTAGACGGTAGGCCTAGAATGGCTGGGTACTGGAAGTTCAATCTGTCCTTACTGGACAGGCGAGACAAGTGAGTAAGTGTTGCTCCTGGCCTGTCCCTGGCTGCTTCTGTGATTACGATCCAGGTTGAGATTCCCAACCTCCCCAGTTTGTTTTGCCCTCCCCCCTTATCTCGACTGCGTCAGCTTCATATTTTCCCATGATCGTATAATTTTTTTATCCTTCTCCTTCTTAGCGAGAGAGCTTCTTGATTTTGTCCAATGGGCAGAATACAGCGGCCTCTCCTTTTTGAGGGTTGGAAAGGCCTTACTAACATTAGTTATGTTACTTTATTTTGTGTTGATTTTTAGTTAATTATTGAGTTCAGCTCCCTCCCCGCTCATTCTTCGTTAGTAGATTTTTATATATAATAATTTATTATCATTAACTTTTTAAGGCATAGGGCGCGTTTTGTAGGTTCCCCTTGAGAGGATGCGGTATTATGGTGGATGGAAGATTAATTGGCGACGGACGAGTTCTTCTGGTGAATGTGGAAATTATATTGTGTGAATGGGTCTTGAATCAGATTAGCTCGGTATAAGTTAGTTAGTGACGACCAGCCTCAACTCCTCCCCTTTTTGGCCTTGTGCCGTAATTGTATTTTCAATACAATAAATAATCAGCTTTGATGGGGTCGACTTGGTGAGGGGAGTATGATGTTTGAAAGACCCGAAACTGCCCAATGACCCAATTCAGAACATCACTGACGACGCCCTCTAGCACTGAAAAGCGTATATTCAAAGTAAAAAAAGAGTGAAATTCTACTGTAGATTTCAGAAGCTGCTTTATTTCACTTGTTCTTGTATAGAGACAATCAAGTCATCAAGAAAGTCATCCAGCAACTTCTCCGCCTCCCAAATGTTCTGCGGGGCATTGGGAAAAGCCCCTGGAGCATTAGTGCCTACTGCTGACTATCACAGCAGGACTATCATTCTTTCTTAATTCTCTACCTGAATTTGTCAGAATAATAGCTTTCCTAATCTCCGCCATAGGAGCCAATAAGGCAAGCTCAAACTGTACTGACTGTTAAGATACTTGGCTCAATGTTGCAGGCTCGCACGTCTATTGAGCAGGTTGCTAAAGTGTTCCGTCCAGAATTTTCTCGATCCCACCTGGTCTTTGATCAGAGTTGTGCCATCTGAAGACAAGAGTGAAGTGCTGTCTTACTTGATGGGCCGTATACTTAAGGGAGCTGGAGAATATCTTGGCATTATATGAATCAACATATCTTTGAACTTCTTATGTTTTGTTCTACCATCACTTGTCTTGTATCTCTCGCAGATCCGACTGCACTTCTGTCTGTGATTTCTTGAACATCTCCCTCGACGTATTGTTTTACAACTCTAAATAATCTTTGTTCTTCGCAATTAAAGCTACTTGAAATGATTCCTTGTTTTCGTCGAACTAATCTTGGTTAATTCTGACCTGTGGGTCCAACGCCTTCTTAATCGTCTCAGTGATTATATACTTAATTTATATCCTTCATTTATGTCTTCGTCATAAGGATTAAACAATTCTTGGAATTTCTCATCTAGTCTGTGTCGGAACTGGTTAAAATAGAATGAGTCCTTCAATATGTCTATGTTGTAGAAATCCCTAACATTCTTAGGCTGGCTGGTATGAGTGAGTGAAATGTGCAAGTTTATTATGATCCTAACCAGTCAGTTAGTCCAGAATTCAGCAACTCTTATGGAACGGATCACTCGTACATGTCTGATATTACGTTAGTTCCATTCGTTTTATCCTATGTGTGATCGTGACGCACAAACTGATATCTGAATAGAGCATATGTACTGCTTCAAGGAGTTTAGATATTATTCGAGCCAAACATACGCCTTTTGTATGTAGACAAGAAAAGTTCACTATTCTTTTTTAATCTTTCTCTATCATTCTTAATAAAACATATATATTATGTATATATTTATACAGACACAGACACACACAAGAAAATCTATTTCCACAGAAACTACAATTACACGAAACCCAATCACACTGTTGGACAGAGTGAGTTTTCAGCTAGAAAGGACTATTTCTCTACACAGAAGCCACATGTGACTCTACATTTTCACTATTGATGAACAATAACCTGTAGATAACGCTCATAAAAATCTGCATCAACAAAGGGCTCCTACTTTTCACAACAGCTATGACTGCGTCAGTGTCAGGAAATGTCATCAACGTTATCCTTTTTCAGCAGGTCCTGATAAACTTGTATTCGATGATCTTTCTGTTACTGTTCTTTTGTGAGGAACCCAGCTAGCAATAACTGGGATCTCCCAATGTTGCATGCATCATTTCCAACACACTCAAGCCATTCAACTTCACATACAATTCTTTAGTTGTTGTCCGCTGATTTGCGTGGATGAGATGATTGAGTTGCTCTTTGTTTCGTCGCTTGACAACTATAAAGGACCACCTGAATCGTAGTTTGTCGTCACTGCTGAAACGCATTACTCTTCACTTACAAAACACTATTTTTCTACATAGTCACTACATTGGTCATGCATTTTCAAAGCGCTCTTCGTTTAATTGATTGACAGCTGCTGGCGCTCGGAATGTGGCTTACTACTACTGAACTGTGCTAACAATCATTGTTCAACCAGCATCGACGCGTGTGTACAATTTCTTTCGCTCGGAGAAATTCAACGACAGACGCTTGCTTCATACACATTATTTTGGTCATATACTATTTTGCCAGATTACCAATTAGATGCTACCTGTAAGAAGGCAAAAATAAACTATGGCGGGAAGGAACAATCTCTTCTACCATGCCGCCAACATCTAACTATAACGTTGTGGGTAATACTAATAATAATATACTTTAACAATGTTAGGAACCCTGAGGAGTGTGTGACACTCGATCCAAATGTAACAAAGATTTTGAAAGAAAATTGACATTCTGGGCATTTCAAATAAAATTAGGTCTTTATTAGAAGATAATATGCAATCTTGCAAAGCGAAATTGACATGTGGTTATGTGTCACTGAGACAATTAGACATGAAAGGAGGTATTTTCACCTCTTTGTTATGTGTCTTATCCCATTGACACATCTACTAAGTTCAGAAAGTGCTAATGTATTGGCTCGTAATCAACCACTTATTTTTCATGGGCAAATTCAGTGAAACGCGTTAAATTCTTTGATTCAAACAGTTCGAGTATTCAACGATGATATTGGGATGGAATATGGCATTGAAAAATCTACTAGACGAAGTATCATGGAAGAAAAATACTTGAATTCAAGGGAATACAGTTACCGGATAGGGAAGTCGTGAGATCTTTAAAAGAGGGACTCAGCTATGAGTATGTTGACATTTTGAAGATCAGCCAGTTGAAGCATGCTGCAATAAAAGAGAAAGTTAAAGGGGGTATTCCAGGAGTGTAATGAAAAATCTTGATGCAAACTAACTACTGGAAATATCATCCAAGGAATTAATACTTGAGTAATCTCTCTAATAAGCTATTCTACAGCATTCTCAGATTGGAATTAATCAGAATTAAAGAAAATGTATAGACAGCTGCACGAAGAGAGGATCACAATATAGAATCTAGAAATCTCGAGGCAGTAACTGCAGCAAAGAAACAGCATAAGTGGCATGACAAGTTGAAAGAAAAGAAGCTTCATGGTCATTTTTCCAGCTGACGGAGATGATTGCTGGTCCTGGGCGGTGGCTTGGGGTACAATATGGTTTTATAAATTGAGAAATAGATTCACTCATATTTGTATCGCCGAAGCAAGTCATCAGAAGCAATGCAATCAAGGCCAGGATAAACTGATCACAAACATAAAACAGATGCATAATGTGTGGACAAGATGATGAGACAATTAACTACATACTCATTGAATGTCCCAAATTGCACAGAAAGAGTATAAACGACGATATCATTAGATTTGAGGATGAGTGAGATCGATTTGCAACATAACATTGCAAGGCCTTACACAGCTTAAAAACCAGACAAGCAAAATTCCGGTGCATTCTAGAAGACCTTTGCCTGATTTACCCTAGAGTCCTGATCCAGTACCCTCCGAATTTCACCTGCTTGAGTCCATGAACGAGACTGAGAAAACAGCAGTTCTTCAATGATGAGGTGAAAGAAGCAACTTGTACACGACGAAGAAAGCAGCCGCCGAGGTGCTTTTACGAGACGAGCGTACGGTTCATTCAAAGATAAAATACAACGATTAAAGGGGAACGGGACCTAAGCAGAGTTTTTTGCTCTCATTTCGGTATGCTTTAGTTTTTGGCAGATTATCATATAAGTAAATAAAGACTTATCACTAAATAAAACTTCTTATTGGCAATCAATCACATCAGTCAGTTAACCTCCAAATTTAAGGTCTCAGTATACAATATTCTGTTGTTGCTTCTGTTGTTACCGTTTGACACTACACAAATGTCAACACAAACCAAAAACGACGCAGATTTTTCATTATCTGAAAATACAAATAACAGCGTCTTCCAAAAAGGCAAATTTAAGACATACGCATACACGAGAACCTGTATACATATGTGTATTCATACACATGTATATTAATACAAAAACTATATACGCACACAGACGTGCAACCATTTCTTCCGGTTCATTTTCTTTTTGTCTTATTTTTATAGCAATTATGATTCTGATGAGAGAGCTTGACCTTTTGATAGATGAAAGCATACACACACACACACACACACATTGCATCTGAGTAGTTGTTTATTTCTTTGCCTATGTCCATGCAATCCTTTATATGTATAAGGACATCTACAAAAGCCTCCAACCTACACCCATAGAAAGCTTTACTATCCCTTTCTCAAGCAAAACGTCATGAAATACCAGCGATATCTCACATTTCCCGAGATGTTTATCAACACTGACCTCACATCTTTCCTAGTTAAGAAAGGAATTTTCTTACCATTCTGTTCACTTCCTCCTCCTCCCTCTCCTTGACCTCTTCTTACTCCCCCTCCTTGCACTCACAACATGTGCTTTCCCAAATGCTCTTCAGATGAGTTGTCTATCCGAGCGTCGTTCATCAGAAAAATACTTTTACAACCATTTTTTGCATAATCAGCTCCACAAAGCTTTTCGTTTCGTTTTCTTTTGTTTTTTGTTTGTTTTTAGTTTTTCCTTTTTTTTGTGCTGCTCTTGTAATTTTCGTTAAAATGCCGAAATTCTTATTTTCTTCCGTCTTTAAAATTATAATCAGTAAACAAAGTACTCCATTTTTCACAATATTTTAATTACAATCGTATATGACAACAATTAGAATATAACAAAAGACATTTTTAATTAAGTCAGTTAAAATAATATATTCCTGATGCCGCCGAACGATAAAATAAACGAACATTTTCCTTAATTCAATAGAAAACTTCTATAATGAAATAGTTTCCTGAAATATGCATCTGTGATAACAGATTTAAGGATTAAGTTGATCACCTAAAGTTCAATTTCACCACATTTAGATTTTGAGAGTGATTATCACTCTCAAAATGGTCGTCTTGCAATTAATACTGATTTCCTGAATTGCTTGGCAAAGATCAAACATCTCGCAAAACTAAAGGTAACAAACTTCTAATGTGAATGCAGAAACTTTTAAATTTTACATTATATTTTTAGCTGAAAATAACGGACCGAACTTTGGTTATAGAAGGATAAAAAGATTCAACTTTTGGGGGGATTTCTTTGCATTCCTCGTTATGCATCTGATTTTTCTTTGAATTCTTCCTTATGAATATGATTTTTCATGCTGAAATCGTTAAAAAGATCACCAAAAACAAAAATCATATTTAAATAATTTATTTAATATATACATATATATTTTTATAGTATGGGTCGTCTTCGTTTTATTTTGTTTGTTTAACTTTTCCAAACTTTGTGCATCTAATCGTGCCTGTAGCTAATCTATGCTAAAATCAGTCCTCTCCTTCTGTCTTTTCTCTTTCATTCTTTCAATTTCTTTTTGGTTCCTTAATTTTGAAAAACTTCTGGAACATTCTGTGAAAAGTTTCCCAAGAATATTCCTCTCTGGTCAAGAACTCAATAGTACGTCCTTCATTATCCGGAATTCCGACTTACGTCGAATTTGCATTATATTTTGCATTGATTTAAATTATTTTTTTGAATTTTTATCTTTTTTATTTATGTTTTCCAAAGTTTTGTTTTCTTTCCGTTTCCTGTTGTTCTCATGCGACATTGTCAGCCAACATTCTTTCTCATCAGTCTACAAATCAGTGCCAGTTCTTTCATGATTCACTATCAGATTATATTCATTGCGTTCAAAATACGACAGTTTATAAAAAAAGCCAATTTGTTTTTATGCATATTATCATGTTTTAAAATTAGGCGCTACGCTTCCTGAATTTCCACTTCTAAAAACTTTTAACAATTAGAAATGTCTCCCACTTTTTCTTCTATTGCATCTTAAAAGTAGATGTTTCTGAATTTAGCCAAATATGTGAAGATCCATATTTATAAATCACAGAAAATGATTTCCTGACAAGCACACGATTAAACCATTCTGGTTGCTTATCAAAAAGCCTTATATGCGAATGACTATTAAAACATTATTTGTTTTCAAATAGACCCACTTTAACTTACACTTCCGTAAACTTTGCAACAAGCAACATTGGCTGTTAATCTCAGTGCATCGTTTGTTAACAACAATCAACGTTATGTGTCATGTTCATCTCTGCAAACACGCCACTTTCAGTTAAACAAAAGTTAACTTCTGAATTTTAAGTGAAAGTCAATTCATTTTTAGTCAAATGCTTATCGCCTATAGCAATTTTGCAAGCATTATGCTTTCACTTAAAACGCACCCACCCACCACACCCACATACACACCCACACACACACACACACACACACATATATATATATATATATATATATATATATATATATATATATATATATATGTATGTATATATATATATATATATATATATATATATATATATATATATATATATATATATATATATATACACAGACATAACAATACATTAAATATTGTCCTGTTTTTGTTACTTTTAATTTTAGGGATTAGTTTTTATAAGTAAATGTAGAAATTCCTGATTTCTGTTTATCTCATCAAAGATTATAAACAGCACAAATACTGAACCGATCAATTAGAATTCTATATTGATCAGCTTGATTTGATTTATTGAAATATATTCAGAGATTATGATATTCAGTAAAAACAAAACAACATAATTATCCTTATCAGCAGTGTGATCACTCAACGTCAATATTTTGAAATACATTAAAAATCTTAAAATTTTTGGTCAGAAAAAGTTTCTAAATGTGCTACGGACGTACTACCGGTTCTGTCCGTAATCAATGACACGGCGACTTTTATAGAAGTCTATACAACAATTTCCAGTATTCGTTTTATTGTAACACAATAATTTTTGTAATATATTTACATATTTCAAATTGTAAATGGCCTCGATTGTAGGCAGAGCCGTTATAATTAAAAGTGTGCGCTAAGTTTCACACACATTATTTGCATGCATATTATTCATAGGTTTAAATCTTTTTCCTTATTCAGAATGTCATGAATAAGAAGGATTACATGAGGATCTCACTGTAGGTAATGATTGAAGAGTTAGTCTGATTAACCATTATTAGTGAGTTCAATCTCAGTGAGTGTCCCATACTTGTGACCTTGTACAAAACTAAGCTAAGCTTAGGGAATAATATTAACAGGGATCAAAGTAGTGAATAATGTCGACTCCAAACTTAAGGATTGTACTGAGATTTGTTTTGAGAAAAAAGATGAAATCAATTTATTTTATCTACCTCTAAAAAAGAAAAATAATTTAGCCTTGTTAAACTAAACTATTTTTCTAAAGAGTCGAGATACAAAGTTATAAATTGTGAAATACTTTCAGGAAAAAAAGGATGAATTTAGAGAGGATAATTTAGAATTTTCTTTGATAAAGGGCATTTTACACACATCGCTCACTAACAGCTATCCCCCACTCCGCAAAAGTTGTATATTTTTAAATGATACGATCAATTTAGTAACATTAAATATTGTTACGCGATCAATTATCAATAGATGGGAAACTGCATTTTCTTCATGATCATACTAATTATATATTTTTTGTTGGACGGATATATTTTTTGTTGGACTTGTTTTCGTTTATTTAAATTAAAGATGTAGTATTATTTCGAAGAATTTATCATTTAAATCTTTCTTTTTTACTTATTGTTACCGATATTTTCTCAGTTATTTTTTCATTCGTTGAAATTTTTGCCAGAGTTGGATGTATATTTCCTATTTCCTGTTTTTCTTTACTTTTTACAAAAGCAAGAGATTAAAAGCGTCACCAAGAAATGGGTTCATCCTTCGAGTGCATCTAGGGAAAAAGTAAATAGAATTTCTTCTTTCTTATCTTGCTTTTTTATGTGCAAATTTAGTAAAAATAATTCATTAAGGGATTATTCGCCGAATTTATACCCTGAGTTAAGTGTCTGTATCGATGGTAGCGGTACATTTGACGACGTCGGATCTTAGCCACATAGCAACAGCGATGAAACTCTTGTGGGCGACGAGAGACACAACTTTGAAAGTGATATAGAATTGGATTGATAGGAGTCTGATTCGTCCAAAGATTTGATCCACCAACGCCATGAGAACCATGGCCACCGCTAAGACCTCCACCACCACTGTCGTCGTCGTTGTTGTTACTGTTGTAATATTTGTGAGATGAAGGTATCTTATTTTCAATCCGCATCCTGTATCTTGCTTTGTAAACTTGGGAATGACAATGGAAGCCGCTTTCTCCAGCTAGACGGCCGAGATGGCAACAGGACTTTGTGGGTTCAGCGCTATCTAGCAGAGAGAAAATATAAATTAAAACGTTATTAAAAGCAAATTTATTAAAATCAACATTTATAAACAAAATAAAATGTAAAATGTATGCATATATATAAATAACAGCCGTAAAGAAACAAGTTTTATTTGTATTTTTAATACTAGCACACATGACAATAATTGAAAGCAAAAAATGAAGCGCGAGCTAGCGATCCGGTTTCGAACCTCGCTCAACAGAGCTAAATCGCGGTTAATAAATATGTATATATTATCAATAAAAGGAATAGAATATAAGGAAAGAAAAATATTAAATAGGGGGACAAGGACAAAATCCTTACACAGTGAAAGTTTCATGGCCTCCAATATCTTTGAAAAACAGCAAATAGTAAATATACATCCAAAAATTCAACGAGTGAAAAATAACTCAGAAAATATCGGTAATAATAAGTAAAAAAGAAAGAAATAATACTGCATCTATAATTTAAATAAGCCACAAGTTCAACAAAACTTTTGTTACTCAAAAAATATAGTATGATCATGAAGTAAATTCTGTTGCAAATGACTAACTTTTGTTTATTTATGTTTTAACGTAATTTTTAGGAAGAAGACGTATCTTCGAATTTATAGGAGAGGCATGTTCAATCTTAAAGTTTATTCCATTTTGTGTTTTTATACTATTTGTTTTCTTTTGCATTTAAACAGTTTTAACAGAAACAATAATGAAAAATGGTTTTTATGTTTAGAGATTATTTTATATTACATATATATATAATTTTTTTTATTATTCATTGATTTCTTTCTATTATTTATTGTTTAAATATATTTTATTATAGTAGTAGTAATTGATATATTTCACGACGATCCGTTTTCTTCGACGTCCAATTTAAAAAAGAAAAACGGTTTTGGGGTGTCAGGGAGGGATAGCACCTCCGACAGAGGAAAAGTCGTTTTCCTTTAGGAATAGTTCGTCTGCGTTCACTGACACTCGGCGCTAACTCTCACCTGTAGCTCCAAATAATTGTTTGCATGCAACAGCGGACCTCCCCACACGGTAAACCGCTTCGGCAGGCGGGTAAGACCCACGATAATTTCGGGTCTGTTAGACCTATTCCATGTGAAAAATGATTCCCAGTTAAGTGGGCTGATGAGATCTCCCAGAAATCCAACGTCCATGAAGGTGGGGCTATCAAATGTTGTGGAGTGCATAAGAGCAGGGACGTGACACTTAGAAGTCCTGGTCATCTACTGCAGGTTGGAAGTTTCGAATTGTAAGGATTCCTCGTGAAAACCGAATAAAGACTCCTGAGGCCAAGAGAGTGGGATTACTCCAGTGCAACAATTTTTCCACTAGAAATTCTTCCCGCATAAGTCTGCTTTGAAAATTCATCCAAATCTACTGATGAATTGCATGTCAGTCATCTTCAGAATATACATATATATATATGTATATATATATATATATCTATATATATATATCTATATATATATATATATATATATATATATATATATATATATATATATATATATATATATGTGGGAGAATGTGATGTATAAATTTCTATATATCAGAACAATAGGCAAATAAATGAAATCGTGGAAAAATTCTGTAACATATTTGGTCTCCTAGAAGGACTTTATTGGGGGGGGGGAGGTATATAAAAATGCAATCGTCGGTTATATTTATGCACTGATAAGAAATACTGAAGATGAAATTTTTAATATAAATTTTTTGTTGTTGTTGTTTAGGCGTAGCTGCAAGACCGATGCAAGGGTCTCATGTCCCCCTCATGTCCACGAATTGATCATACGCACTTCCACTCTGCTACATCTCAATTTTCATAAGGTAGTATTCACATAAGATACAAACTTATTGTAACCTAATTATGTACAATAATAGATCCTATGCAGTGTCGGTGAACAAGGCAACTAGAAAAATAAAAAATAAATCCAATGTATCTAAATGCAAATTAGAGACCTGTCATAATAAATCATTCCATCTTTTGCGGCAATTTTTAACATCAACTAAGATTTTTCTTGTTAAAATGTTAAAGAAGTTTTACACATCCAATACTATGGATAAAAAATAGTGATTTTATAAAGTGTTTTTCGAGATTTAGCATAAGCAAAACAAATTCGTGGATTTAGACAAAAAAGACCCAGAATGACTTCCTTTAATAGTCAGTTGGGCTTATTTTAATTTGCAACATATATAAGTATAGATAGAAAAATGTAACGTATATAAATGTAGATAGAAAAAAGTAAATGTTGATATGATAGCGAGGGTCACAAAGTACTGGACTGGGCTCCCACTCTGGCTTGCCCCACCCTGTTGTGGGGTTCAGGGTAGTATGCACCGGCCCTGTGTGACTGGGATTGTAGTCTAGCCGAATTCAATTAGTTTCCTTTTGTTTTTATCAATTTTATTATTAAGTATCTCAGATTTTGATAATAGGATATCATCTATACATAAATATTAGAAACTCAGGAAAAATAAGGAAAAGGAGGTGGAATTATTATTGTTATAAATAGTAGCACATAAAATGAAAAAATGATTTACTACTCAACGGTCTGAAAAATATATGAATACAAAATAATTACTGACACACAAATTTAATATTAATTAATAAATTAATAGTTAGTAATGGAAACAGGTCACCGTATAAACTAATATAATACAAGCCTACAATGGCCAAACTTTATGGTCTACAAAAACCACACAAAGCAGGCATTCCAATGCGCCCGATTATATCAAGTATTGGTAGTGCTCCCTCATTTCATTTTCAAAGGTAGACACATAAAAAATCCTATTATTCAAACTACAACCAATTCACGACGCAAAAGACAAAAACGTTAGCTCATAAACTAAAACAAATACGTTTACTTTAAAAGCAAATACCAGAATTTAGAACCTAAGAAATACAGAAAACAAAATAATGAATAGACAGAAATAAAATTAAATCAGTCAAAATATTCATTTGATTTTTTATATTGATACGAATACATCAAACGAAAAGTAAATTATATATATATATATATATATATATATAGAGAGAGAGAGAGAGAGAGAGAGAGAGAGAGTGAGAGAGGGAGAGATAGATAGATAGATAAATATACATATATATGATATCGTTTCGATTGTTTATGTTTATATTTACATTGCAATAATGATGACCACTTATAAAGACATTGATCGACTCCACCTTGAGCTTATTTTACCATCATTTTCGTTGTTGTTATAGTAGTTGACGAAGATAAAATGAGCAAGGTGACACGTGGACAAACCACCCATTTATTACAATTTTACATTCTCAAATAGTAAAATTCTGTTCTACCTCTTATCATTCTTCACTTTGGTTAGAAGAATTTATGCATTCTAAATAAACTTGTACATACAAATACGTAGTAAACGTATTTGATTTGAGGAACTAACATTATTATTGAATATTTTTCCATTTTGGGGGAGGGGTCGAAACCGAAGCTCTTTGATAGTGGAATAAGTATTAAACAATGAATGAGTACTGAATAATGAATGAGTATTGAATAATACAAAAATATTATGCTTTCGATCAAGTGGAACGAAGTTACATTCCGTCTGATGTATATTGGGTTTTTGTGATATTTTGATGAATTGAATTATATTTTATAGTATCTTTTCATTAAAGTTATATATTTCAAACGATTTTAAACTTTTTATACAATTCTGAATATTCACATCTCACAAATATGTTAAACATTTTTTAATTTCTCCTTTTAATCATTGTAACATATCGCCTCAGTTTTGTAATGCTTACAGTCATAAAATGAAAATAATGCTTGTTTTATGTTATTAGTTAATAAATTAAATAAGCGATATAATCATGTTGAAGTATCGTCTACAATTACAGTTTTAGATTTTCTTCTTTTATTGAAAAATACAAACATTTTATAATATCCTGCAACCAGCTGTTCAAAATTATGATAGAGTCAAAAATTCCGGAGGCCTTATTTTAACCCACACTTTTTTTCTTAACTATTATTTAATATAATTTATTTACTTTCATTTTTCATTTAACAACAGGCATTGTTTATTTAACTGATTAAGCAATCGTGATTTTTTCATGAGATAAAGTCGTGAATCATTCTATGTATTTCAAAAGATACGTTTGTTAGAGCAAAAGCTAACTATTAATTTAAGTATTTGATTAACTTAAATGTCAAGCTTCCCTTAACCACACCATCAAAGCTTGCAGATCCATTGTATACATGTGTATGTGTGCGTGCACGCGCGCGTGCGCGCGCCTAGATATTTAAATGTGTCATATTCACAAAGAGTATAATTACTTGAGCATAAATACACTTTTATACACTTAGGTCAATATAAACATATTGAAATACAGCAGGACCTGACACTTCACAGCTGTGTACCTACACGTGTTAATACCATTAATTACAAGCAGGGAAGGTAAGAAATCTATCAAACTTTACTATTTTCTTGTTTTTTTATCTTTCTGTGATTACTACTACTACTACTACGACATTGGTTTCTTTTTTTAGTTTTATTCGCTATGAGTTTTGTTGTTTTCTTGTGTTTTTTCCCACGGGAGCTATAAGACCAGCTGTCGAAACTCTCGTTAGACAGGATCAAGTTACGGTTTTAGCAAATTGTAGAATATCAACAGCATAAAACACTTTAGAGCCATGGCCCATTCGGTAATGACATCGCTTCGTTAAACATATCGCTTGGATTTATGCCCCCGGCGAATGTTTCCTAATCCAATGACCGAAAGATTTAATTCTAGCAATTGGAATAGGCGGACAAGTGATGATATGAATTTCTGTATTTCTTCTGTTTGCCTGACTGTCTGTCACTCTTTATATTTCCCTATCTCTCTCTCCCTTTTTTCTCTCTCTCTCTTTACATATATATATATATATATATATATATATATATATATATATATATATATATATATATATATATATTACGCTAGATATAAAAAACATGTTTAGTGAACCATGAGTATAATACAACTGAACGTGGTGTGTACCATTTTTAATTTTTCTTCCCGGTGCATAGAGAGCAGTGAGATAGCAGATTCCAACCTGACGCAAAAAATGAAAAGACACACTATGCTCGTCGCACTGTCTGCCAACCACTGCGACTCGGAGATAGTGAGCTTCAGTAATGTGGCCAGGTGGACAGAAGGAAGGGCGGAGATGCAAATCAAGTTATGTCATCTGTGATGATCTTGGGGGTATGAAAGTTATGTCATGCAATACCACTTCTTTCTACAAAGCGTTAATATCAATGCTACCTTCTGCATCAAGCCACTAGACACGATGGGTAAACACCCAATCGAGGGATGACTGTAAGTGTTCAAGCGAGGGGATAACTCACGTGACCCAGAAGTGGCTGCCCAAGAATTTACTCGAACACGTCACCTTCAACATAGCTCAATCCTCCTAGCTGTCTTTATTTAAATCCCTAGGATTAGTAAGTAAACAGTATCATTGATAAGGAAACCAACTAATGACTCCAGTAGTTCAGTCGCTAAGTCACATAGTAGATTTCCCTAATTCTGATCAACATGCTTCTCTACTCGATCTGTTCGTTTCCCCCTTTCCTGGCATCGCAACTTAACTCTTGGCAATTCGTATCACGTTGTAGTATCTATTGATATTTCTTTTAAATCGTTTATTAGACATTAATCATCATGTTTATAAGACTTCTTTCTGATACCAGCGTGCCGATTAGGATTCATTTCGTGATTATCTTTGCGGCGCCTCTTGGAGTAAAATCTTTAATATTCTTATCAAATATTGTGCCGCTGGGTGAAAGCCGACATCGATGTTTTTGTGACATCTAGGAAATACCAGGTGAAACCTGCTTGTTCAGCCGCTACAGCACACAGGAATCAGTTTTGCCAGCTATACCAACGTGATAATTCTGATCGCAACAGAAGCCTGTTTCTGACTACTCGTAATAAATGCAAGCGTGTCCTCAATAAAGATAACTCTTTGTTCGCTGATAGAATGAAGCCCTGCATAGCATCTGACAATTTGGGCTCTCGTGAATACTAGTGGTTCTTTTGTATTGTATTAAAAAGTATCTCCTCCTTTCCTCCTTTGGATTATATTTGCCTGACTTTCCACTTCAAACTGAGTTTCTACTGTATGATATGCACATAACTCCATCCATCGTTCATATAATCATCTCTCAGTTTGATCACTACAAAGCCTGTGGACCCAATGATATTCCTGCAATTGTTTTAAAAACTGGCTCACGTTCTTCTTAGGCTTTACACGTTCTTCTTAGGCTTTACACGTTCTTCTTAGGCTTCTTAGGCTTTACAATACAATTTCTAGTTTGTTCAAAATCATCTTATGTAGTTCTTGTTTTTAAAAGCTAGGGCGAACCGTTTGATCCTTGCAAAGATCGAATCTTCTAATTTTTTAACATATTACTAGAGGCTCTAATCAATTCGGAATGGATTAAGCATCTCACTTCAAACAAATAATATTGCTTTTGCTTCTCCACGTCAACTATCGATGTACCAAAAGAGTTTGTCAAGTTTTAGATAACAGTGGTGAAGTACGGGCTGTTGTTTTACATATCTCGAAGGCATTTGACAGTGTTTGACAAGCTGGTTATCTTTTCAAGTTGAAGGGTGATTATGACTGAATTTTTTATTTGATACAATTTTTTTTTATCAAATCGTGAAATGAAAGTTGTCTTGAACGGTTAATCTCCTAGATCTTTCCATATACATTTTAATAACAAGATGAATCAGTGACAGTTTTTAACATACGTTCCCCCGAAATGCACGATCGTCAACCATAATTGATTCAGGAAGGCGTGCACAAATATAAACAGATGTTCTTCGTGAACTGGTTAACGCTTGTCTTTTAGTTGTAAAAGGTGTATGGAATCCAGAATAAGCTTGTACATTTTTCACGAATATGTAATTAAGCTTTTACTTATCAGAGTTTATTTAGCCCCTAAATCCTTATGAATGTACCTATTAGTTGTGATATGACAAATAATAGTGATGAATTTTAAAAGCTTATTTACCGTACTTTACAAGTTATGCCAGCAATTATATATCTCGTTACCAGACTAAAATTTCTAGGACTCAATAAATGTCGGAAATAAATTTGTAATTGATTCATTCTAATTTTGACCAATTCCGACTCTGTAAATTCAGGTATTAAATGATTAAGAATAGCTGTACTCATTCAATCAATCTTAGGTAAAAGCAGTTAGCTTTGCTTAATTATTAATTTTGGCACGATGAAAGTAACATCGAAAAAACATATTTTTGTGTAGAACATTTTATAAAAATTTAGAAAATATACTTTAGTGAATGTTTTGATATTAATTTACAGAATTAGAAGAAATGATTAATGCTGTACATTAATGAGCGAATCAGCTCTAAAACCATAAATAACTATTAAGATGAATCTAAATAAAGCAAAATAACAATGAATAGAGGGTGAATAGAATTAAAGGTAAATTGAAATTTAACGGTTTCTAGAACACTATAAACATCTTAAATGAGGAGAGGGGAAAAAGTTTTTGGGAATAAGAAGAAAAGTGAAACGTCCATATTTTGATAGATTGATAGATGTGTTTAATGCAGTCGAAAATTGTAACTTAAACGTTTGTCAAAATATGTCCTGATTTTTTAACTTCCGTTTTATTTTTAAAATGAAAAGAAAAATGATTGATTTGTAAGTCATTGTACACAAACGCGCATGTACACACCTCTCATAATTGTGTGCGTTTGTGCATACATGTGTTAATATATGCTTGCGTGTCCTCAGATGTCGACAACGGGGTGAATTTTAAAGAAAATAAACACACACACACACATACAGTTTTAATCCCACCACAGCAATAAAATAAAAAATATATAATTATAGGTTTTTACTTAAAAGCACTTATCTACATGAAGAAGAAAAAATATACTGAAAATACTAATTATTTTACATATAACGCGAAGAGAAGAGCTTACGAAATCCAGAAAAGAAAAAAGAAAAAATCAATAACCTTGATAAAACTAGACACATAATACCACCTACCAAATCCGTAACGACTAAAATAGTAAATAATTTATCATATCTTAATATAATTTGTGTCAGTATTGCTTAAAAAATCAACACAAAACCAAATAACAGCATTAAACTTGAAGCAAGAATATACAAAACAGATTAAAAAATATGACCTATAAACCGCATTGATAAGTCGTCTCTAAATTTAAATAAAATACTATATATGAACGCAAGAAGGATATTTTACAAAACGATATCCTAGTCGTTCATCTGATTATAATGTTTGATGAATAAAGATGATAAACTAATAAAAAAGAAATCACTTATGACTCAACCATATATAAACGATGGATACCGTCAATAAACCATTGTCTGAAGTAGTTCCTTCTCGAAACAAAACGTGTTAATATACAATTTCTTCGTCTTCTTCATTATCTCACATAAATATATCTAATAATATAATTAAATTATCTATTAATTCCATATATATATATATATATATATATATATATATGTGTGTGTGTGTGTGTGTGTGTGTGTGTGTACAGATTGATATTGATCTTATAAGTTCAAATAAGAAACAAGATAATTTTAGTTATGTATTGATGGAAACAAAACTTTGGGAATTGAAAAATGTTGAACAGATAACCGAGAATAATCAAGAAATTAAAAACAGCAAAATAAGAAAGAGAAAAATAAGTTAGCATTTTGGCTACGCATGGTTGCTCACTGCACAAAATACATCACACAATACAAAAATGAAAGACTAGTTCAAGAACAGATAGAGTATTAACAATCAATCTGTACGATAGCACATTCGTGCACAATTGCACGGATGAACTGCACTAAAACATTCACAAGGAGGGGTACCCATACCGTTTTTACAACTGTATTTGGTCAGGTCTTGCGTCTGAAAGTGTTGTCCAGAAAGGAATACGCCGACCATTGGAATCTGTGGGGCATCTGTATTCATATGCACTTGATGCATAATGTTTCACGACGGTTGACTGACACCAAATATGCCCTGCTTGGTATGCAGCTTTCTTAGAGTATTAGGTGATAACAGAGTCTGTCGGCGTTATGAAATCTACATGCATCTATGGTATACAATTCTTTCCCTAAATCACCTGCACGTTTTCTCAGAAAGAAATCACGGTATAATTCGTTCTTAGAAATTTGCTCTGAAAGACTTACCGAATATCTGCTTCCAATCCACTTTTTAAAAGGACAGGCTATAATCAAGCAAACGCTAATTAGCAAAAGATTCCCTAAACACGTAACGAAAAATAAAAGGTTAAAACTAGCCTGATGCAACCAAATGCACCTTAGCCACAAACAAGATGAAACAGAATCAAGTACCACATGATTGTCATAACCTTATAGTAAGAGTTTTTCATCAGATACTATGTATCCTTATCCAATTGATAACCAAAAGCTGTATCTTTAAAGTGATACTAGCTTACGTGTACACTGCTGAGTGGCAAAAAAGAGGATTGCCATGTGCTCATTGTTTGGTTTTGTTTGGAGGTAAGTTGAGAGTTTCTGATATTGACTCTGTTATCAATGCAGAAATTCCAGACCCTGTGATCGATCCAGTTTTACATGATATCATTACGCATCACATGATTCATGGACCGTGTGGAAATATAAGCAGACGCTCAGCATGCATGAAAGATGGAAAATGCTGCAAGGCAGTTATTAAATGAAACTCAGTCTGATAGTGATGACTATCTACAATATCGCTGATGATCTACTGAGGCTGGAGGCTTTGAGACAACAATTACCCTACATGGAAATAAAACAGTTACTGTGGACAACCGTTGGGTTGTACCATACAGTAGTCTCCTTTGTAAGATTTTTAATGCCCATATCAATGTCGAGTATTGTAACAGTGTGAAATCTATAAAATACATTTGTAAATATGTAAATAAAGGAAGTGACCAAGCTGTCATCACAATTGAGATGAATGATCAAGTTAAAAAATATGAAACTAGCCGATATATATATATAAACCAATGAAGCATTTTGGAGAATACTTAACTTCCACATACATGTACATCATCCCCCAGTTATTCAACTGTCAGTCGATCTAGAAAATGGACAAAAGATATACTTTAGTAAAAGTAATGTCGCAGATAGAATTGCAAATCCACGATCAACAACTCTGATAGCTTACTTCACATTATGTCGAACTGATGATTTTGCAAGAACCCTTTTGTGTTTTGAAGTTCCCAAATATTATACATGGGACACTAAAAATAACGTCTTCAAAAGACGAGTCACTGAAAACCAGTTCCCGGATACCAGGGCATAAGAGAAGCTGAAGTTTTGGGCCGGGTATACACAGTGCATCCAAATCAATTCGAATGCTTCTGTTTGAGACTTCTGCTACATTGTGTTAGAGGACCACAGAGCTTTAATGGCCTGAAAAGTATCAATGGTCAAGTTCCGAACACTTTCAGGGATGCATGTTTTGCCCATGAACTCCTCGAGGATGATAACCACTGGAATGCTACATTACAGGGATCATCTATATTGGAATCGCCAAGTAACCTGAGATGTTTTTTTGCCATCACGTTGACTAGATGTGCAGTGTCAAATCCAAAACGACTTTGGAATAAACACCTTTTCTTCATGAACGCAGCAACTATCCTGGAGTCGATATACAGTTTTCCTATGTCATCTTTAATATGGCTCTGGTTGATATCAACGATATCACTTCTCATATTAATGGCAAAACTCTTACAAACTTGGGTCTTGATTCACCTGATCGAACTTTCACGCATCCATGCATTATTGACATCCTGTCAGTAATGAATGGATGTGTGAAATTAATTATCATCCAAATCAGCAAGAAGAAATTGTTCATGGTGGTCTCCCACAACCTAATATTGATCAGACATGTGTAGCATGCTGTACTTGATTGTGCAAAAACAGCAAGGTGGTCTCATATTCCTTTTCTACTAAGTTGATCATTACCAAAGTGAGATCAGAAGACAAAGTAGCTGTGGCCATAGCTTCCTCTGGTACTGCAGTCATTCTATTTCCTGGCGGTAGAACAGCACATTCGGCATTTAAATTGCCATTGTCCTTAACCAGAGATGATAATACAATTTGCCAAATACACAGTGGATCAAAATCCGCAAAAGTTTTACAGAATTATTCATTGATTGTATGGGATGAGTGTACAATGGCACATAAAAAAGCATTTGTAGCTCTAAATAAACCCTTGCGTGACCTCAAGAGATGTGATGTATTGATGGGTGGCATTACGCTTTTATTATCAAATAACTTCCGACAAATACTTCCAGCTGTTCCACGTGGAAACCCCGCTGACGAATTCAACGCTTGCATTAAATTATCATATTTGTGGAAGGACATCAAGACAGTAACATTAAATGCTAACACGAGAGCCTATCTTAATAGAGAGCCAATGGCTGGTGAGTTTGCATCTCTACTACGGAGATGGCAAGTTTGCTAAGAGCGACCATGACAGCATTGCGATTCCTCCAGGATTAACATCAATTGTTTTTACAATTGAAGAACTGAGGAACAAGGTGTACACAAATATAGCAGAAAACTATGCGAATTACGAATGACAAAGAGAGCAATTCTAGCACCTAAAAACGACTTGTTATCAATCAACAACTGCTCAATGAAATTCCAGGTGAGGAAAAAACTCTATTCTGTGGATTCAACTTTGGAGGATGAACAGGCTGTGCAATACCCTACAGAATTTTAAAATTCCATAGAATTGTCTGTTATGCCAACACACAAGTTAAGACTAAAAGTTGGATGCCTTTTTATGTTGGTCCGGAATCTTGATGCTCCAAGATTATGTAATGGAACAAGAATCTGTGTCAAACGCTTATAACCTCACGCCATAGAAGCTGTCATACTAACTGCTAAGGCAAAAGGAGAACTGGCCATCATTCCTAGAATACCCCTTATTCCATCAGATTCTACAACTGAATTTAAAAGGCTTTAATTCCCATATAGAGTGTGTTTCGGAATAACTATTAATAAGTCCCAAGGACGATCACAGGTGGATGTTGATCTCAAACTAACTTCACCTTGTTTTACCTATGGGCAGATTCATGTAGGATGTTCTAGGGTAGGATCGGCAGAATCTCTCTGCATCTTAACACCAGGAGGCAAAACATCAAACATTGTGTAGCCAAGGGCTTTGCAGTAATCCCATCCGCAATTTAAAAGTGAATCCAGGATGACAATTGCTAACTGCTGGTTTCCACTGTTCCTCCAGAAAAAAAAAACGGTTTGGTCTGCTTAACAACCAAAACCAGGGTGTTAAATATGTTTAACATACCCAGCAATTCCACTCTGCTAGTAAATAAATAAAACTAATCTCTGCTAGTAAATAAATAAAACGTTCTCATCTTCAGTGATGCCTTGAAAGGGTTGCCTTGTTTATGGAAAGGCGCTACGTTGTCAGGCTTGTCATAAAGAGGGATCAGGGTTGTCTTAGGGGCCTGCCCTCACCCTCCAAAATTTACCCCCCGCCTGTGAAAATGGTATGAAATAATATGATTTAATATTTAGTGTAAATTCTTACACGTGCTCCCTACCTCTAAACACTCTGGTGACGAGTCTGTAGCGTTCAGCCATGAGACCAGGTTCTGCCTTCATAAAGGGGTTGGTTGATTGAGTTTAATACTCAGACCTGGTACAGTGTGGGTCTCATAAGTTACAACTCTCTCTTTTTGAACGAACATTAAATCCCGCCGGATACGTCCGAAACATTGTTCCACTTGTTCTACGACAATTCATGTAGTATAACTTCTGATTACTATTGATACACATTCGTTCTTTTGGAAAGTTTTCATCTATTTATCTGTATATGTAATCAGTTTTTCCCATCCAGCTCTGTTATCGATATTTTTTAATTTGAAGTACATATTCCTTGTTTTACAATTTTATTTTCCGTTAGTTGTGTATGAAAATCAGAGATGCTTAATTAGAAGAGACTTTTATAAGTTAAAGATAATTAATCAGTTAGATTAACTGCATTGGTTTTAAGCAAATGTTATGGCTTTTTATGTTTACTATTTACTTTTTTCTTTTCAATTTCCTATGCGATGTGTTCATGTCGTGTAAATGGTTATCGTCGTGAAAAATTTAATCGTCAGTTCGTGTTCAGATTCTGATCCAAACAGTTGTGTCATTGGAAAAGACATTAAACCAGCACTTCTGCCCTATTTCACAATAGTGAGTAAAATAATAGTTTGGTCAACCAGTCTACGGAAATTAAAGTCTTTGGAGAATACAGGGAATCTCTCCACTTTTTTTGTAATACACTGTTTAATATTAGAATATTTGTTGGAAGCCATGATTCTCCATGCCCTAAAATATTCTGATATTAAAAAAATATGTGGTAAGATATTATTAAAGACAAAAATGAATCAATGTTCACGTATGTGTATGTATGTATGTATGTATGTATGTATGTATGTATGTATGCATGTGTATGTTTGAAAGAGCGAGTAAGCGAGAGGAGATACGAAGAGTGTCACGAAAAAGGAAGAGGATTAAGTAAAGGCAAATCATTATGTTTACAGTAGCGATTTACAACAGTAGCAATAATAATAATAATAATAATAATAATAATAATAATAATAATAATAATAATAATAATCCGTTCGGGCAGGTGGTATGGTTGAACAATCTGCCGTGGCGGGGAGAGGATTGTGTATATTGTAGGATTGACACTTACAGTATCCTGAGTCCGGGTGTGTCCGGTTACACCCCGTGTCATATTTTATGCCGGTTGTGTACTCAATTTCACATTTCTTTCGATACATTATGGGCAAGGTATTAGATGCAGTTGTAACAGGATTACTGAGGTTTGGAAGGGAAGAAGGTGTTTTGTGAACTCCCTTACTTGAATATAAAGAAAAAATATGCGGGTAAAGTTGCGTAGGAATGATGTTACTCAGGGTATAAATGAGTGGTTGTGGGTCACGTAATAGCTTTTGGGTGGATTGTGAGTGTGAGAGAGAAGGGGAGAGAGAGAGTAACTTTATATTAATTTAACTGCTTAATATTGAATTCTGCATACATATATAGACTTGCACTCTCATTATATGTGCGCATGTGCGTATGTGTGCATGTGTCGGTGTGTAATACAGGCACAGAATAAAGTGCAGTAGCGTCAAAGAAAGATTAAATTTGGAGCTAGGGATGCAGTTTCAAATCTTTTCAAATTAAAACTGCTTATGCTTAGCACTTTTGTTAATAGAAAAGTCAAGTAGCTCTGAACGACTTTGCTGAATGTTAAAATCTAACCAGAAGAATCAATGATTCTTGATTTGCAACCTGAAGTTTAAAAGATATCTAACCTACAAAATCTAGATTTCCAATTTTATTTGACGACCATTCGCAGTTAGATACAAAAATCGCACTTTCAGCTTTTTCTGAATCTAGTAATTTGTCCACTGTTCTGCAACCGATTTTCATCAATGTATGGATGTACGTCTAACATCAAATTCATTATTTACATGTTTTCTTAACGGCTTCTTTATAGAGTACTTTCTTGCCAACAGGGCGTTTTTCGCCTAATTAGATGTGGAGAATTGTAAATGCTGCAAAATATCAGCATATTGCGAATCAAGATATTACCCAGAGATTCTATTTTGATGGAAATAATGTTTTTAATTGGACAAAGATTCTTAATAGATCTACCAAAAGATGGATTTCTGGTTTGTCCAGTCACTCAAATGATAACATCTGGCATTCCATACAATGAAAATTAAGAAACAAAAAGTTCTCTTTCATGAATGCTGTCAAAGAACAGTGGAATTCTATGATATTTTGCAGAAGATAAGTGAATCAATGTTTACCACACTGAATGTGGCTATAAGAAGTCGTGTTAATTTGCTGTATATGCTTGTCCTTTGTACGCATTTACAACATTATCAGTACATTGATTTTCAAGTTGTACACAAAGAATAAATTAAACCAGTTTCATCTAGTTTTACATATGTGTGTGTGCGCGCGCGCGTGTATGTGTGTGTGTATGCTAACCAGCTTCATATGACAAGAATGACAGATACTGTGTCTTAACAAGTGCACACAATCAGAATAATCCCACTTCTATTACTTCATGCTGATGTGTTGAATGCCGCAAAGACAATATCAGTGACTTTGACAAAGAAGAGTGGTAGAGAACATTTGTCAAGCGGAACGATTTGTTGGGTGAATACATTTTGGCTCAAGTGCTTCAAGGAAAGAAAAATTACCAATTACCTATAAGGTACAATGCGAAAACTGAACGTAGGTTTTCCCGTATGAACCAACAGAGATTGACTACAGTTGCAAAAATGGTATTATATAGACAAGGTAAAGAAGAAATGCATATCAAAACATACCAATCCTTGTTTTGTATAGAGCATCCTAGTTGCAAGCCAATTAGAAGATTTAAAGTTTCAACTCAATTTCAGCTATGAAAACAACCATTAGTTTTGAGCATTCAAGTCGAAATATAAGGTCTTAGATTTTGATTAACGATAAACAATTTTTTTCACTTCTTTTAAATATCCTACTTGCCTTAGTGAATCGTCTGAGACAAATTATTCACATGCACATTCCCATTTCTCCTACGATCTATGAAAAAATATTAAAATATCGTCATCAATTTTTCATTCATACTTTCAAGTAACCTACGTTTATGTAATTCTTTGTTAGGAATCGGTGGCGACAGTCCACGGGTTTTTTCTCAGTTTCTGATTCTTTGCTCTTAACATTTACTTTTGATACTTACAAAAACTATGTATTCTGTAGTTTGAGATCGGTTGTTACCAAGGTTTATCACTTGCTGCCTTAATAGTTATTATTTCTATTTTCATTCTTTTCGATCAGTTGCAGACTTTCTATGAAAAAAATTATAGACCCTTCCAGAAGTCGCTATGATTATGGCTTCAGTAGTTAACCTCATATTTTACAATTCCTTGGGCACTTCGACGTATTGCTAGTTCAATTACGACTGAGTAGTGAATTCGATCCTCACCAGATGCTCCACACTTTCGGCCATGTTCTATACCTAAGCTACGCTTAGAAAATGGGCACTTCGACGTGGTGCAATGTTTAGCAGGCTTATCTAGTTAGATTAATTACGACTGAATAGTAAGTTAGATACTTTTACATAATTTTAGCTTTGCGCTACGCTTAGAAATTATCCATATTTTACAATTCCTCCCTCTCTCGGGTGAAGTCATAATTTCTTTATTTTAAGAAGTTTTTATAGTTTGAGATGAATTTATTATTATTATTATTATTATTATTATTATTATTATTATTATTATTATTGTTTTTATTTCCTTTGATATCTGGCGTTTACACATTTCTTTCCGAGTCCCGCCCAGGGACCTAAGGTTAGAAATGGTATCATGACACTTTCCACTGCAAAAAATAAAAAAATAAAAAAAATATTACATAGATAAAGCCCTTCGTAAAGTGTGGGCTGTACTTGTCAGAATATTTTTTTGTATCTCTTTGAGGTATGGACTTCCAGGGATCCCTTCAATTAGTCTACTGGAATATTTTCCAACCAATCCTAAGGCTTCAAATACAACAGGGATTGTTGATGTTCCCATGTGCCACATTTTTGAGATTTCTATTTCAAGGTCCTTGTATTTTGACAGCTTTTCGAATATCTTCAAAGATACATTGCAATCTGCAGGGACTGCCATATCAATAAGGAAGCATTTTTTTTTGTTTGTGATCTTTAATAACAATGTCTGGGCGGTTGGCTTTGATTGTTCTGTCAGTGTGTATTGTGTAGTCCCATAGAATTGTAACAGGTCTTATCTCTGTAACCGGGTCTGGGTGGTGTTCGTACCAGTTTTTTTCAGTTTCCTTCCCGTAGAAGATGCAAATTTTCCAGGTATTATTATTATTATTATTATTATTATTATTATTATTATTATTATTATTGTTATTATTATACAATTTGCTGGTTTGGATATAATGGTTTTTAGTGCCTCGAATTTACGGATCAACATGCTTATTTCAAAAAGTCTCGGGTTTAGGTTTATATTATTGTTGTTATTAGTTTTGTTGCAAATGTTTTTGCGCTTAAAGTATTTTCTATATATTTTCATTTTTTACCAAGAAAAGTTTTATTCCAGCAATATCATTTTAATACTTGACATTATAAACCCCGAAATGTTTAAAATATTTTTATGTCTTTATATTATGGCATTCGAGAAGCAATCCAAAAAAGAGAGAAAGAAAAAATAGAAAGATGAAAGAATGAAGAAGAAAGGGAGGAAAGAAAAAGGGTACAGAAAAGAAGTTTAAGAAGAGATACAAATAGAAAGAAAGGAAGAAAGAAAGAAAGAAAGAAAGAAAGAAATAAAGCATTCTGAAGAGTGGTAGAGATCATTAATTCCTATTTCCAGTTTTTCACAACTGGAAATATGAATTAATTGAAAAAATCATCTCTCTCAGCTAATGCAACAACTAAATATTCCAGAATCATTAATGCTAAAATAACAGCTTTAAAAGATTATTGATAAGTAAAAACAACATGGTGAGAATTTCATTTCGGTGAAACGCATGAGTACAAAACAGAAAAACACACAACTAAGATTCAAATGACAAATTACATACGGTATATATATATATATATATATATATATATATATATATATATATATATATATATATATAACAATAAATATAATTATTAATTGTCTGAATATAGCCTACGTTTGCTGGCTTACAATGTAAATGGGTTGTTTCAGTTAGGAAAAGGTTTACTTTAACAGTAATACCATCAGTAGACTTGTAGGCGTTTGGCAATTACTCTATTTACAATGAAGATAACATTAAAATTGGGGAGAATATCTATACCTTTGGTATAAATCTTAGAAGAAATTTACTATTTAAGCACATAAAAACGTACGACAAGTAACAAATCAAGACTTGAAGCGATCAAAGCCACCATGTAAAACATTAACTGTCGGCATATATTAGATCTCATTTCAGAAACCTGTTGTTGACTTCAAGTCGGTTCAGACACAATGTCAATTTTTGAAACGCACAATATCAGTATTCATTCAGTATAGACTAAGTTAAATAAGTAAGCTGATATCTATAAATTTCCTTTGCGATCGACGGAATTCTAAGATTGCTGTTTCGTTGATACCAACTCACAAATAAGAAAAAACATGCTATTCAATGAATATGAAAGAGTAATAAACACAATATTAGAAAGGAAAACATTGTAGCTTCAAAACAAAATTAGAGACTTCGAAATCCAGATTTCAAATGCCTTATTGATTGTGTGCATTTACAACTTTCAAGAAAATAATATCTATTCGTATGTGTAGTTTTTAATTTTCATTCTGATCCACCATGAGGTAGTTGTTTCTGCGACACTATAATGTAATATTATACTCTACAAAATATTCTGGGAATTTAATGAGATTTTTTACAACGATCTTTGTATTATAGTTACTCCACTGGGAAAATAATAGAGTTACCTCCCATGAACCATCATCACTAAAATATTTTTATAACTATATTTTCTACTATTTTTATTTTACGTTGCTTCACAAATGTTTGTAGGTCGATATAGAATCCTTAATCCTAATAAAAATGGGAAGTCATGATGAAAGAAGTAAAATTAGACTAACAGAAAAATTTCAAGTCACAATTTTTTGTTTCATATGTATGGAATATGGAGTATTTAATCAGCGAATGAACGAGGTTGGTTGTAGTCAAGCAGGAATAAATCATCCAAGCAAGGTCACATCTGATGTTCTCATGTAAGGTTAATTTTGACTGTCTTAACTGTCCTAGGTATTGAAAACAAATCACTATTGATCTTCCAAACAGCAACAATTCTTTGATCGGTTCCTTATTTGATTTATCTTCTCTTGCTACACGCATACATAACTATGCGATTTAGATAAGATCTGAATTCAAGAACAATTTTTTAAAATTATGAAATCAAAATAATTATTAGTCATTAAAAACAAAACTAATGAATAGAAATCATTGTCTATTCATACAGCCATTTTATTGTTAATTTTGAAAGAAGAACTTCGATTATTTAATTGGATAAATATTTTGTATTATTACATCTTCTAAGACTCATTTCTCTTTTATTTTTTTTAATTTCATTTATCGACTTGTAAATTCTCGGATATGCATAGATTTGTGATTAAATTATCTTGAAGTATTCTCTTCTGCTATAACTTTCCAAAACTAATCTTATGTAATGCCTACAAAGAAAAAGCATATATTTTTAGAGGTCAAGTTTCATTGGTCAAAAAATGTTATTTGATAAATAAATAGAATATTATAAAAACACAAATCTGCTAACAATGTTCTTAGCAAACATAAATATTTGTAACTGCATATGTGATTAAAAGAAAATGAATAATGTATACTTACAATACCTGTACGAGTGTCCATTATGTGTTTATACAAATATACACATGCATATACACTATATTTTTGACCAGCTGATTATATATATATATATATATATATATACACACACACACACACACACACACACACACACATATATATATATATATATATATATATATATATATATATATATATATATATATATATATATATATATATATATATATGAGGTGGAAGATTCAGGAACAGTTCCTCATAAACAGAAAAGTAAATGCACATTTTACACCTTGTTACACTTTGTCACTTTTTTCATAATTTAAATAGAAATATAAAAACTACATTTTTATAAACCGATTTTCTTGAATTCATACATCTTCATGGAAGGAAGAATGTTGGATTTTATGTACAATAAAACATAAATTTAAAAGTTTAAATGCCAAATGTTGAGAGAATATGAAAATGAAACACGTGAAATGAAATTCTTTAGTTTATCATTAATAAAAGGAGCTTTTAGAAAATCCTGTTCTCAGTTGATAAACCACTGACATGATGTAGTATTAGATACCCCCTAATAAAAAATGGTCCCTAATAAAGACAGTAATAATGGCATCGTAACCAGCAAAGTCATAAGATCCGGCATATATAATTCATGCACGAAGACTGCAAACGATCATATCCTCACTGGTAGCGAATATACTCTAAAAAGCTACAAATGGAGATATAATCAGGTGCTTGCCGAAGCTTTACAAAGATATGGGGGAGATGCTAACAGATTAACACCGGTAAAGTCTGTGAATGAATAAAACGTTCCGGAAGTCAGTTAAAATCATTTTCATTTGAGAGTTATACAGACTGACAGGTTGTAGATTTCGAACGACGTCTCAATTTTCCAGCCAAAACCATATTCACCAAATCGTATTAAAAAAAAGTTCATATGAATGAAAATATCAAATAGCTTATGAAATTAAGAAGAATGGAAGAGACATGGATAGATAACGAATATATTTCTCATCGAAGTTGGATGTCAGTGATTAATCACCAACGAGACTTCAACATACATTGATAAACCTGGAAATTTACATATTTTTTCTTTTATGTAACGTGTTTTTCAGGACATGGGTGATTATGGTGCTCCGCAATTTCCTATCATTGTAGCTCTAAGCAGTGTTTATCCCCTTACTATCCCTCTCATCCCTGTTCTAACATCCATTTGCAAAAGCTACTTACGTATTTTACTCAATGATTCAGTTTATCCCTCTTGCCTTCATAAGAAAAACGAAAATACATTGAGGCTCCAAGATTGACTGTAGATTGAATTTGTACGAATCCCCATAGTGTGACGGAAAACAAAGAAAGCTTGGTGGTATCGTAAGCGATTGCTGTAATGTCCTAGGATTAATTTTGTTTTTTGTATATAATTGTTCACTCAATAGAAGGCTAGACGGTTACTAATTGAGGTGAATTAGCGTTTGAAGAGAAATCAGAAGTGCAGTTTATGAAAGATAACGGTTGACCCTAGACTTGGAAGTAGCGTTTTTTTTGGGGAAAAAAGCTGTCCGAAAGGAACCTCTATTTTGCTAACGATATACGAAGGGAATGGAGATGATTTGTCTCAGTATGCATGACACGGCGACTCTTAGCTGTGAAGAGTAAAACTGGTGGAACTACGGAAAATCGTTAGAAAATTTGTCATGGAAATAGCGATAGCGTTACGAGAGGCTTGCGATGCTTCATCTCTGGGACAGCGTTCATATAGTAGAAAATAATTCATCACCTACATGACCGCGTAAACGATTCTGAACTGAAAAGTGAGGACAGGGCAGAGCTCCAGTTCGGAGAAGGTAGCAGTACTCCATTTTTGGAATGATCTGGGACTTGATAGAGTGTAACAGAAGTCAGGTACTTACTGGGCAATACAAGGAAAAATCATTTTCCAACATCTTTAGCGATTCATCGAGTTTTAGTAGATGCCTAGGGTGAACTTGAGTCCCAAGGCAAGGAGAGAGAACAACTACTCATGACAGGCGAAAATCCTGGGTATGCTCAGTGAAGATAAAATCTTACTACTTTGTTTTTGGTGCGCCCGATTGAGCTGTCAGGGTTAGGTCGGAGGATGGGTAAGCTGTCAGTCTCTGGTCATCTATATTTTTGGAGGTACACTGATGTATCATCTGAATAGATATTTACCAGAGATCAGAATATGTTCTCAGGCAAATCGTTAATATAAAGAAGTAAGAGGTTAGTACCGAGAAGAACTTCAAAATACTGGGCATTAACCATAAACTTCATAGATCTATCTGTTAGGAATGACTTGACAATTGAGAAAACTTTTCTAAAGCTTCCACTGCTGGAGACTTTGTCTAGCAACACCTTGTAAAAAGCCTTTGGTATATATATATATATATATATATATATATATATATATATATATATATATATATATATATATATATATATATATATAAGGCAATCAGCCAATGGCTAAATGATGTCTAAACTCCAGGGACATTCCTGACGATAATTGACGAATTTTTCGCAGGAGGCAGTGCTAATATTTTAGCCACAACAGTCGGGTGAAATCACGGCTTAAGTTAATATATACATATATACTGTCATATTAATGTATTAATTTAGTTATGTTTAGTATCAAAACACCACACAAGTGTACCCTCATATATATATATATATATATATGTGTGTGTGTGTGTGTGTGTGTGTGTGTGTGTGTGTGTGTGTGTGTGTGTGTGTGTGTGTGTGTGTGTTGAAAGCGCTGAATGAGGCTTATGCTGAATTATCATTCGGGAAGCAAAACCATGAATTAATGGATTTTATTTTTTTAACCCAGTATATTTTTATTACTTTAAACATTATTTTCAGTGGATGCACGTATTTGTGAAGCAAATTCTCCTTTAGGCATTGTATGCACTGTAACAGTGAGAATCACTTTTTTTCCCAAGTATTTTCCATTTCTTTCTAAGATCATCATCAGGGGTGTAACAGGTAAGGAAAAAAATGAACCCCTGATGATGATCTCAGGAAGAGATGGAAACGTGATTCTCACTGTTACAGTGCATTTCTTGCCTGATTCAATTGTAATATACAGTAAAATATTCGTGAATATGAAAGAATTATGATAAAAATGAGCAGACATGATGTTTTTAATTTATTCAATCAAACATACATACATACATACATACATATATATATATATATATATATATATATATATATATATATATATATATATATATATATATACTTGCGTATAATAATATATAAAAATACCACGCAAATACATATGAGCTCTTTTAAATAAAATAGACAGGTTTGTCGAGTTGCTCTTAAATTGTTTCTCCCAAGTAAACTTGACATCAGAAGAAACTCACCAAAAGGCTTAAGAGACATTTCATGTCCGTTGTATTCAAAATGAACGTACACGCACTCGTGTGATGTTTTTATGCATTATATGTAGGTTTATATACTTCATCACTTAAACGTTATTTTTAGTTGATACCTATATTTGTGTAGACGTTCCTTTTTAATTTTCAAACAGTATATTTGTTATCGTCTACCAGCCTATATTGATATTTATATATTCATTCGGCAAATCTTATTGAAAAAATATGTGCCCTCCGGCAGAATTCGAACCTGCGTCTCCCTTGGTAGGAGAAACCGTCGTTAGATACGACGCGCTTATACCGCCTCTGCTACGAATGACATTGCTGAATATAACAACAGTTTCTGACAATGAGATCGCTTGAGAATCATAGATTTTACTAGTATACATATGTAATGACTACATATGTGGCAGATTGTGTGGTTCTAGTTTCCAGAAGAAGGAACTTGATTTTTATGCAATGTTGACTTCAAAAACTGACAACAGATGTCGGAGGTAAATTCCCTAAACCAGAGAGAGATCTCCATATTTTGAAAAGCAGAAAGAAAAAAAGTAACAAATAAATAAACGGAAGAACGCAAAACATTAAATTTAATAGATGAAAATGAAATAAAAGATGAATGTAAAAAAGAAAAAAGAAACGTGAAATGAAAACGAAAAAATCTCACATGATGGAAAATATCAAGGCGATCATAACTGGAAAAAAAAGGCTAAAATATATTTTAAAATGTGAGAGAAAGAAGGAAAGCAAAAATGGGTCAAGTTGAAGAAAAAATGAAGGTGGGTAGGTGCTGCGTCGAACTGAGATCTGATGAAAATGCGACCAAACCAGCTTGCCTGTCAAGCCGGCTGTCAAATGTCATCTGCATCGAATGATTGGCAGTTGGTTATAGTACTCGCGTGGAACGCAGCCGCCATCCGTGCTTTCACGTGGTTATTTAATTGCTTTGTTGCCTGGTCAGAGGAAAAGATATTACATTGAAACACTCGCTCTTGTCTTCACGGACAGAACACATGCGTACACATTTGCTGATCTATGGTGCATAAGAAGACATAAAACAATACTTACATTTTAGTTTGTAATCACACATACGCACTCCCGCGAACGCGTGTTCTCTCTCTCTCTCTCTCTCTCTCTCTCTCTCTCATGTGTGAGTCCTCAATCAACATTTTTATGCTGAAATTTATCACATACTATGAATAGTAATGGTAACGTTAATATTATCCGTTCCCTTACAAGGAAATATTCAGTACTCATTGACTGAGCAATCAATGCTGCCAATGCATAAAATTTATAAAATCTTTCTACTAAAATATTTTTTTGAAAAATAGGTTGCTCTGTTAATGCCCTTTCCACTATTAATGGGAGTTTATTTTCCAACCTTTTGTTTGAAGTAGTGTGGAGTGTCAACTTCCTGGTTATGTCATTATTTTCTCATCCAGTTACATGTGTTATCCAGTCCACGAGGTTGGAAGAAGCATGGTCGGCGCTAAGAACTACAGGCTTTATTCACTCGAAGCTATTTTTAATCATTGATCTCAGAAAACGGTTGTATACGACTGACATTTTAGATATTTCTGAAGAAACCATGCTTGAAAACACCATGCTTGAAAACCATATGAAAATATCGATTTGAAGAGGCTACTTAAGAACATGATTTGAGTTTTCAGATTAACGTTTCGGTTTTGCAGCAATTTGCAATGTTGGGCGAAAGTACGGTTAGCGCATCCTATTATCCATTTACTTTCTCTATCCATTATACTATTTTTCTAAGTTCGAGTTATTTGAAGTTCTTAGTATTTGACTCTACATCCTGAATTCAAGGTTCATAGCATCACTGCTTTAATTCTAATCCCAGATCATAATTTCAACTTAACCATGTCGAGTTTCATTTCTTGAAACACTTGGTAAAAAATGTTGATTTTTTTGTTCAAGGTTCTTAGCCCAGCTATGAATACTTGTGTCACTAGCCTATCTCACTCATCCTCAATATCCCACCTCCTGAAGAACTGTTTTCTACCAATATATTCATTTGGAATATTGTATGGGAAGCTTAACTGATCCGTGCAAAAGCATAATCTAGAAAGACATTAAATAGATTGGTGCAGTTATTTCCTTCTTTTCGTATTCTTAATGATGTTTGAAATGTTTCACCCAACATCTACAACTTTGTGGCGCTATATAGTTCCTCTATCAATGGAATCAAAACTTGAAAGAGAGTTTCAAATGGATGAGGAGATTGATGTAGTCAGTTTCTGCTGATGTCAATAAAGCAGGTAAACAGTTTTCTCTTAGAGAGGTATGGAATCTCCCGGATGTTTTTGATGACATATATGTCAACATGACACCTCTTGCAAGAACGAAACCTAAATTGAGGTGTGAAGAGTTGACTTTCATAAAATGATGACAGCCTAGCTAATACAATGTTCATTAGTACTCTGACCCTAATGGATACAATTAAGACACCTCTGGACGTGTGGGGAATTTGCGGACTAGCTTTTTTGTTTCCGCGGTGCATGAATGTGCTTTGTGATGCGCGTCTGAATCCAGACTTCCTTCATGAAACAGAGAAAGTTGTTTTTAAATTTGTAATGAGGGTTATTTTCAAAAAATCTAGTCTCAATTTCAAATGATTCTTTATTATTCCTTTATTTCTTTTATAGCTTTCTTGATTTCCTCAACGCTAAGTTCGTTGCTGTTTACGTTTGGAGAAAACATTGCAATCCTCGTATGTATACCGGTGTATATTCTATTTCCGCGGGTTGAGTGTGGACATGGTTAAAATGTGACTTGAAGTGTTTTTTTTTTTGTTTTGTTTTTTGTTTAAACAGTTTGATTTACATTTACCGGTCTGTACATTCGAGAAACTTAATGAAGAAAATACGATATATATATATATATATATATATATATATATATATATATATATATATATATATATGTGTGTGTGTGTGTGTGTGTGTGTGTGTGTGTGTGTGTGTTTGTATTTCGAAAGATGTAATGGATATTTTTATTTATTAATCCAACAGATCTTACCACTTTTAACGTTACTTTTAGTGGATACCCATATTAAAGCAGACACACTCTACGTTTAATTTTTTAAACAGTATATTTATTTTTGTCTACCGATCAGAATATTTGAGAAATCTTATTAAAGATGCGCCCTCCAGATGATTCGAACCTGCGTCACTCTTTGTAAGAAAAACTGTCTCTTTAAACAGCTTTTAAATCGCCGATCAAGCAAAGCTGAATAGTCTCTTATTCGAGATCTTTTTCTTTAATAAAATTTCTCCAATGTACAGGCCGGTAGACAAAAAGAAATAAATATACTGTTTAAGAAATAAACGGAGCGTCTACTCAAATATGAGTATCCACTAAAAATATCGTTTACATTGATAAAATATGTCGCATTAATAAATAAAAAATCCATTACTACTTCAGAAATTGCTTTGTTTACGGTCAGATTCTTCCCAAATTCTCGAGAATTTGGGTAGGATTTGCGCTCATAAGCTACTATTCGACCTTGTTTACAGGCTCTAAGAGAAAACAAATTTCATTTTAGAATTTAATCACAACATAATACATGCTACACACACCTGCAAAATACGCAGAATTAAATAATGATTGATTTCTACCGCGTTAACAATTAACAATTTCGAACACAATGTTAAGATTTTGCCAGTTTCTAAAATCGGACTCAAATCAGTTTCTGATGCGTGTGTTTCCTATCGTTTCATCCATCGAGTACATAATTCGCTACACAAATAAATAGGGTGTCTTTTTGAGAAAAGACACGTTGTAACCAGAATCGAAACCTCATCGTTTGTACTGTTAATTGTACTGTTCCATAAGCGTTAGAAACCAATTGTAAATTTCATAATATTGCTTTAAATCCCATCCTATATTTGAACAATTTTTAATCGTAAAAACGCAAGTCCATTCGAAAACTCCAATAGAGAGAGCTGAATCCAGATTTTTTACTCTATTTTGAATTTAAGTAAACATATTTTAACTCTTATTATATTTACTCAAATTTGATTTGATCCCTTTTCAGATTTCTTTTTGGCACTAAACAATTTTTTGAAATATTTAAAAGAAAGTATTCCCATAAATCTCAGTAATTTCCTAGTTATTTAGTTATCTCCTTCTATTAATATCTATCTGACGTGATATGAATCTTGTTAATTACATTTTAGGTGTGACCCAATTCTTCCTTTTTTGAAAACTAGACATTGGATTCATTTTTAAAAACAGATTTTTGTTATTCCTGTGTTGAGTAAAAATAGAAATGGCACCGAGAAGACTGTTCAAGACTGTATGTTTTCTCCTTTTCAAGATGGATGAGACTGTAGCAGAAGTGAAAAAGGTGACTGGTGAAGCCTATGAAGATGGTACAGTTGGAGCAGTATATGTGAATAGTTTACAAATTTCAATAAAGATGAATTTGTTTTGTAAGTCAATTAACTGAACGAAAATACCACAATAATTTTGCAGTGATAACTTTTAAGTTCTTTCGAATAATTGTCCCATTTAACCAACGTTGTAGTTGGCTAAAAGAATTGATTTCGAATACTACACAGTTGTAAGAAGTTTTGAATTTTGATAATTTCCAAAAAGCAAGAAAATTGGTTCCACACAAATTATCAAAGCGAAATACTGTTTCACGGCTTGCCAGACAGGAAAAGTTTTTATGGAAGATTTTCACTGTAAATGAAAATAACCAGAAGCATAAAAATCATCTTCATCATCTTAAAAGAATACAGCATCAACAACAAGACCTAATTTGGGGGAATAAAGTTAAAGTGGATTAGAAACCTTATGTAACTGCTACTACAGATCCTTACAGTTGTCACGTTCGAAGCCTGAATGTTGCAAACGAATACACGACAGGGAAACTGGAAAATCATTCTGCTACATAACAACGCTTTTTTACACATTGCTTTGTCGACTCAGGAAATCATAATGTGGTTGATATGAACAATGCTTCCTCACAAGACTGATTCCAAGGATTTTAATACCATCAGATCATCATTTATTTCAATCAATGTAGCATTACTTATCTAATTAAAGATCTCTTCGATCATCAAAATGTCCATTGCCAAAATCGAAACCGATGTTATTTTATCAAGATAGAAGTTGAAAACTTCAGAAACGTTAGTCATAGAAAGTCAAAGAATATATTCTTAATATTGTATGTACTAGTTATTATTAATAAACTATTTTTAATTAAAAACAACGCTGTAAACCTTTGCGTACAACTAACATAATATATAGTTGGAATTCAAAATGTTCATAGAAAAATTATTCAAATGTTTTGACGTTTGTTTGTAGCAAAGTCCATTTGGAGTCTCATCTGTTATGACCCTGACATATTTCGAGGTAATAGTTTTCTTCAGTTTTAAAACAATTACATTTAGAGTAGCAGGAATACTGTCAAAACTGAAGCAATAGCTAACATCAAATTTATGGTAAAACTTGGTTAGAAGACAGAGGACGTTGTTGGTGGCATGAAAAAACGTATGAAGATAGTTTCCTTTCGTTTTTAAATAAGACGAAACATAAGTTGATGATGAACAAATCAGGAAACCATCAACATCAGTTTTTGAGAAGAAAATCTATGCTGTTCGAGATTTAAAATGTTTTGAAAATTTTAGCACAAGTTTAGCAAAAAAAAAAGGCACCGTGGAAAGCTTCACCAGAGAATCTTTTTCTGTCATAACAATACCTCTGCCAATTCATCTCATAAAACAAGAGGAACATTGCGATAATTTCGACTTAAAATCATTAGACTTCTAATGAATTCTTCCCCAAAAGGATACAAAAGTCTATTGTAACATGAACTCTGTCATTTATCCCAGTCTTTCTTATCTCAGGATTTATAGGCAGTTTCTCAAAACATAAGATCGTGTACAGAGAAACAAGCTTTTATATTAAACAAAAGTCCTGGATGCTGAAAAAATAAAGTAAAATATCAAACTTCATAATGAAAACTATGAGTGACTTCACTGGGAGGAGACAGCAAACCGCTGCTGCAATGCAAGTTAATAAACCGCAAGAGCTTTGAAGAAACGTCCATGCTGATAAGTTGTCTTTGTCAATGAAGAAATTGCAATAAACCGTTGCCGGTGTTATTTTATCAAGATAGAATGTATCGCATTTATTTAATTCGGGTTTGTAATAAGGTCTTTTCTCTCTGTGGTCATTCTTTTTCCTTCTTTTCTTCTAAAGTTTACTCACATTCCATCACTCTATTCAGGTGTATTTATCTGTCTCTGTAAATGCAACTTATGATGTGCAATAAAGTATCAACATCAAACTGTCGACAATTTTTTTTTCTGTTGTTGATTCCTCGTCATTTTTCTTTTCTTTCTGAAATTCTACAATTATTCCATCAATTTCAAGTGTTTTTTTATCCATCTTTTATCTCTTTGTTTTTTTAATTATCTTCTTCATTATCCTTTTGACACCAAAATTCTTTCTTTTTTTTCTTCACTTCTTTTCTTCTCTCTTTCTTTCGATTCCATGTTTTAATGGAGCACTAAAACTGGCGAACCAACGATAAGCAGATAAAACTTATATGGACATAAGAGATAGATATTTCTGCGCGAGTTTAGACATATATACGCGTGTGGACGTCTGTGTAATGGGCACACATACACACAAATATATGAGTGTGCGCGGGTGTGTAAATACACATATCATTAAACAGAAGCAATAAAAGGAAAACTGGGAAAATACTGACATGTTTGGTTGATGTTGTGGGAAATGAGGGAGGAAAATGTTGCTTTTTATGTAGTTTTAAGAGTAGAGTAGATTATAGAAGAGGGAATACTATAGGATGAGGTGAAAAAGGACAAAGGAAATAGTGACACCGATGATGATGATGATGATGATGATGATGATGATGATGATGATGATGATGATGATGATCCAATGCTTAAGAGAAAACGCTCGAAAGCTGTCATTGTGATGATAACGGTAATTGAGATAAGGATGACTAATGAGTGTTGATGGGAAGTTATAATGATGAAGATATATAGATTGAAGGAAAACGTCTTTTCAGGAATCATAATGACTCTTTTTGGCTGTTGCCACTTCGCAGTATCTTCACAGTATATTTTCGGCGAAGTTATTTTTTGAATACAAATCGTTTCGTTCACAAAACAAATTTCCCGGTTTCTTTCTTTTTTAAGAGAGTTGTGAATTTGCAGGTTTAAAAATATATTCCTGTTCTCTAGTGATCCTAGAGTAAATTCGAAACTTGACAAATATTTTACATGATACATAACTATGCAAATGCACGAATAAATATTGTTCAGGAAATGTTAGCATTTATTGTTTAACAAAATCATGACTGTCGCCATTGGTATTTATAGACAAAGCAAAAAGGTGCCATTTTATATCCATACAATGTTCATTAACTTTATGCTGTCAAAATTATTCAGCAATAATCTAGATTATCAATGACTATTTTTTAGTTAATTTGGTTTTGCTTACAGCAAAACTGTTCGTTAAAAACGAGAATCTCTTCTTGTATTCTGACCATAATTACATTTGAATGGTGTCTAAGCTAGAAGAGATATATTTCTTTAAATTATATATATATATATATATATATATATATATATATATATATATATATATATATATTAACAATTATAACAAAAACATGTTACAAACCGATACATAAATTCAATCATGTTTCGACACTGTGTGTGCCTCCTCGGGAGGTGTTGCTCAACTAGAGAATAAACAGGCATTTTATTGTTTAAAGTAGCAGCTACCGTTTATTCTCCACCTGAGCAACAGTATCGAAAAATGATTGCATTTATGTAGCGCTTTATAACATGTTTTTGTTATAATTGTTAATAAATATTATTATTATTAAGCTCTACTCTGTATTGAGCACACATTATTATTGAGCTCTACTCTGTATTAAAAACACGATATCTGGACATTGGTACTAACCTATCTTAAACTTCGATATATATATATATATATATATATATATATATATATATATATATATATATCCAAGTATAGGATTGCTGTATACGGAATAAATTCCAATAACCAAAAAATACTATTCTTAAAAGAGTGCCCATTAGAGAGTAGAGCAAATATAATTTGATCGAAAATTCTAACATGAATATGTTATAAAATCACAAATAAAAATATCCATTTTGTTTCAACACTTCTGGTCACTTATTAAGTGATGTAGTGATTTTATAACATATTTTTGTTATAATTTTCGAATAAATTATATATATATATATATATATATATATATATTAATTTCATTCTATATAAAATAAATTTAAAAAATTTATTTACTCAGATAAAAAAAAAATGGAACTTTTCTCGATATTAAATTTCATGAATCAAATTTTTTTTACCTATTAGTACTCGGCATCGGGAAAAGGGGGCTAATTAAGCAGAATATACATTGTTATCTGTGTTACAAACAAGACACTTACTGTTAAATAAACACTTAGCAATACATTTTAAATCGATGTTAACTATGCTAACTTTGGCAGAAGATGACATTCACATTGGAAAGAACGATTCACTGTTAATATGCAGATATCCTGACAAAAGAGTAATTATTTAATTAAATAATTTCAACAGTTTCGATCCGTGTCAGGGAATCTTTCACTTGCCGAAGCAGCAGGATAGTTCAACACTAACTTTAACAATCATGTCATTGCATTTTCCGTATGCATCGCATTTATTTAATTCAGGTTTTTAATAAGGTCTTTTCTCTCTGTGAACATTCGTTTTCCTTCTTTTCTTCTAAAGTTTACTCACATTCCATCACTCTATTCAGGTGTATTTATCAGTCTCAATAAATCATGTTTTAGCCTGGTTTGAAACAGCAATTGTGGTCGCTCTATATCTGTGATTAAATGCCTATTTCATTTATCAAACAGGTGTACATGATTCCAGCTTCTGACTGAACAATTATCAATTCATAATACTGTTCTGCCATACAAATTGTACTATGCAGCTGTTTCTATAGATACATAATGCACTATATGCCTTTGCGCATGCCTATGAAAATGTAAGTAAAAAGGTTAAACTAATTTTACAGTCCTAAAATTGCGAGTGAAAAATGTTTTCAGGGTTAAGAGCTCAGTTATTTTTCATGAATCCAAAGACTTGAGTGACAGTGAATACTAGAGAATAGAATCAATAAAGTTTAACTGTACATGGGTAACATACAAAAGAAAAAGTGAAGGGTATTGGATAATAGGCATTCAATATTTCCTGTGGTTGTATGTTATAGTGTCAGTCTAAACGTGCATGAAAATAGAGAGAACCGAGAGAAAGCGAAAACTTTATGAAAGAATATACCCAAGTATATCAACGCTTTTACTGTAAAGATGTTTTCGGGTTTACTTTCATGTTATGTGCCTTCAAAATGTTTGATAGGCAAAACTTACCTTTTCTTACACAAATACGGAGTTTGAAAATAAACACTCAATATATATTTGAAAATTCCTCTTAACAAAACAATTAGTTGATATTGATATAAAAAATATGTGGCTGATTCGCCGTTGGGTAATATTTAGTCAGCTGACCTACAGCCGATTATTACCGAGTTGCGAGTTGGACTCTCACTTGGTTGCCTTTACTTGTGACTCTGTGTCCAAACTGATGCAATTTTAGTGAATGCTTATAAAATACAGGATGCAAGTATAAAATACAGGATGCAAGTAAAATACAAAAAAATAGTGAATATGCAGAGAATGAAATCCTACAAAGATGACTCTTGAAAAATAAGCAAAATAAAACGAACAAATGAGAAAACCGAAATGTCAATTTTCTGATAGTTTAATTTAAATGAAAAACTGAAAAATCTCTAAATTATGAAAAATAATGGTCCAAGTTCCGTAAAGATCTATGGAACTGTTCTTTGGTTATTCTACACACACACACACACACACACACACACACACACACACACACACACACACACACACACACACACACACACACGTATTACATATGCGCGTACAGGCAAACACACTTACACATACACACAAATGAGTACGTCCACTCCTAAATTTTATTTTAGATATACTGCTGTAGTTGCGAATTAATGAAAAGAATATTCAACTTTAAAACTATTGGCAAGTTCTTTTTTCCCAACATCGGGAGTCAAACCAGATAAACATTGCAATAAGCATAAATAAATAAACAATAGGAGAAAATAAACAAATAATACATGGCAGGAACTTTTTCGCTGTATGGAGACACCTTGGGGTGAATATGTCTATGGAAATCGAGTTATTAAAAACAAGAATGTACAAAAGATTTATTTTAAATGAGATCAGGGTAAGAGGGGAAAGGATGTGCAAGTTGCCTGGGTGGGCATTAGACATTGAATAGCCTGAAGGAAATTAATGTACGAAGGACTAATTAAGAGAAAGGAGTAAAAGGTAAAAATGAAGACAATGGCAAAAGGATAGAGGGAAGGAAAAAAGAAAAGATGATGATGATGATGATGATGATGATATAAAAAAATATGAGAGGAAGAGAAAAATAAACATTAGTTTTACCATACTCCGTCGTCTCTTTTTCCAATTTTACATCTCTACCTCTTTTACGTAATCTCTTTGCCAACTTAACTCATCTTGAACTTTTCAATCGACAATCCAAAATCTTTCCAGCAAGCAAAGCATATCATTGTAAATAATGCACTTTTTTAACGATCTCAAATGTAGGAATGTCATTGTTACTGAATACATTCCTCGCTTTCTGAATGTCATCTTGGGTCAAGGATAAGTTCCTCCAAAATATTTAATTCACTCCACCTTGACATTTGTTGGACAATGTAAGACTTCGCTTACAGCCTGACTTAGAAAAAGCCAAGATTAACTTTGTTAGGCACTCATAAACGAATTTTAACAAAGGATTTTAAGGTCAACACATTTTCTTCTGTATAGTGGAAGTGTGTTATTTTAAGATAATGTGTCACAATGTTATCTTTACATATATTTGTGTTAATGAATCTAACACTGGAGAGAAAATGGCGTGCCATTTATAAAACAAGACTAACTACTGAAAAAATACGTTCTGATTAATAAAAGTTTCCGCTACTTATGTTTTTTTTCTCTAAGTGAATAAGTTTAGGCTAATCACTGTGGTTAAGTAAAGATCGCTTTGGTCACAACTAAACTGAGTATTCGTTCTGAACTCACATGTGTGATATAAAAAATGACACGAAACTCTTACGAAAATATGGTTAATGAAATAAAAATTTGAACGGTCAACTTTTAGAAGTGGTGAAATTGAATTTGATTACCACAAATAAACATGACGAGAAAGATTTTTCGGAATGAGAAAACAAAACAGAAAAGGATATCAGAAGGAAAAAGGGAATTTAAGAGGGATAACTGGAAATAAAAGAAATAATTCTGGGGCTGTTTAACTGTTCCATCATTGCTGTTGAGAAACGGGAGGGTAGTAGGATTTCTTGTACATCTCTGTATAAGCATAATATTAGATTTTACAAGTAAACAGATTACATGACTTTCTGTTCAGAATAGTATATCAACTCGGTTGTTAGATTCATTTATTATGTTCTCCGGCCTACTTCAGGTATCTATCATTGTATTTGGTAACCTACACGAATTTTTTAACCGAACATTTTGATGTGGACCCGAAGTAGGGGCCACGGAAGAAAAACATGGAACACGGGTTAGAGGTAAGAAAGATATATTAAACAGAAAAGTTACAAAGAATAGTGCCAGCAGAGCTTGCTATCCAGTGGTGTCCGATATTGGTATCGTACGCGGCTACGCATTACTGGTGCTACTCCCATGATCCACATAATAATATAGTACTGGGAGAGTCCATGACGTAGGGAAGTATCGGTCTCACAACACCCCCTTCTCTTTTCTCTTTTTTTTTCTCTTTTTTTTCTTGAAGGAAAAAAAAAGTAAAACTGTTAATACCTCTTCCTCTTGGGATTCACGTCGAGTGGTTGAGTAAATTTTCTCTTTCTCCCCGAGCGTCGTATTTCCGGAGAGACTTGGGGCGTGTCAAGATCGAAATGTTCGAATATTACGTCGATCGGCTCTTCGCAGATATTTTGTGGTGATTCCTCAGATTCCTTCAAACGGCATTTCCTGAGCTGATTCATATGGCGTTTGTGGGTATTTTTCGGTCCCTGGACAATATAGACCAGTTCGCCAATTCTCTGTTTGATGTTGCCTACTTCCCAGAATGTTATGTTGTTTTTGTAAGCCTTAAAAAGGACTTTGTCGCCAGGATTAAAATATTTCTTAGGGAGCGAGACGGTTTTCTTGAACTTCGCTTGCCTTGGAATGAGTTTATCAAAGACGGACTTGATTTTTCTTGCGAACATTGTTTCTGCAGGCGAGCATCCCAAAGGCGTGTTAGGATTAGGGGTTATCCTATACACCTGTAGAAACTGTTGTAATGCTCTATCCGTCGGTGTGCCTAGTGCCTTTTTTAAAGCTCTTTTTAGAGTGTCCACGAACCTTTCGGCCTGACCGTTCGACCTGAGGCGTCGTAATGTGGTCCACTTGATACGACTTGCAAAAGTCTCTGAATTCACTTGATGTGAATTGAGTGCCGTTATCAGTCACTACACAATCTACCACGCCAAAACGCGCGAATAGCTCATGTAAAAATCCGATCGTGCAGTTGGTGGTTGGTTTTTTATATTGCAGGACCTCAGGCCATTTTGAGTGGCTATCCACAACAATAAGGTAGTACATGTTGTCTAGGGGCCCTGCAAAATCCACATGAATTCTCTGCCATGGATGGTCTGTGTTTGGCCATGGTTTGCACGTCGTGGTCGGAGATTTTGCTGCAAGCACGCATCCCTTACAAGATTCTATCATGTCTGCTATGTCTTTGTCCATATTTGGCCAATATACGTAGCAGCGCATGAGGCTTTTCGTACGGCTCTTTCCCGGATGTCCTATGTGAAAATCCTTAAGGATTTTTCTTTGTAGGCTATTTGGAATCACTACTCGGTCATTATACAGTAGGACATCCTCACAGAGGGAGAAAACTTCAGGCACATTTAGGTCTTTGTTGCGAATTTTGTTTTTGATACTTTGGATGAATTCATCCTCTCGAGACTCCCTTTTTATGTCGGCCAAAGTAACTGGGAGTTCTCTAATTGTATTCGCAATCATATTTTTGATTTCATAATTCGTCCTTAGTGTAGCAATGATGGGATTTTCAAAAACTTCCGTATTTTTAGGAATGAGTCGCGATAAACTGTCCGCATGACAAATACTTTTAGATTTTAGGAACTCGATCTTAAAATTATAATTCAAAAGAATCGTTCCCCAACGAAGTAATCTATTCGCCGTATAGACCGGTAGGCCTTTCTTGGAACCAAAAATTGCTATTAGAGGTTTGCAGTATGAACCGTCTTCCATGTAGGTATCTATGGAACTTAGTGGCGGCGAATATTATCCCTAGATCCTCTTTCTCTATTTGGGAATATTGTTTCTCTGATGGTAGTAAAGATCTAGATGCGTGTGCCAAGGCTTTTCGCGAACCATCTGGCAGTTTGTGGAGAATGCAAGCACCGATGCCGTATGGGCTTGCATCACTTGCGACTATGATGTCGAGATTAGGGTCGTAATGGGTGAGAGAGAGATCCGAAGTAAGTGTTTTCTTGATCTTCTCGAATGCGTCTTGGCATTCAGGGGTCCATACCCATGCTTTATCCTTTTTTATAAGTTCGTTGAGAGGTCCTCTCAAATTCTGCATGTCCTTAATGAAACCTTGGTAGAAGTTAGCAAGGCCGAGGAAGCTTTGTAACGATTGAACGTTAACTGGGGCCGGCATGTTTCTGATTGCATTGGCTCTTTCTGGATCCGGCCGACGACCGTCTCTATTTATAATGTGACCTAGGTATTTGATCTCTGGTAAGAAAAAGTCACACTTTGCTTCCTTAACCTTAAGCCCGTATTCTTGTAACTTCTTGAATACGTTTATTATATGGTTCCGGTGCTCTGTCGACGTTTTACTGGTCACCAGTATATCATCCAAATAGACTGTTGCGTAGTCAAGGTTGCCCAGCATGGCGTCCATGACCTGCTGAAAGATTGCAGGCGCAACCTTGACCCCAAAAGCCAGTCTGTTATATTTGTACAGACCTTTATGGGTGTTTATGCAGAGCAATTTAGAACTCTCTTCATCCACCTCTATCTGAAGGTATGCGTCTGAGAGGTCTATTTTGGAAAAGATTTTTCCGTCATTCAATTTGTTGAAGATTTCTTCAGGGCTTGGGAGGGGATAATGATGATCCTGCAAAACATCGTTTAGCCCTGTGGAAAAATCTGCGCATACTCGTATTTAGTTGGACTTTTTTTTTTACATAGACCGTAGGTGCTGCCCATTCGCTAAAATCTGTTTTTGATAGAATACCCGCCTGTTCGAGTCTATCTAATTCTTTGTTGATCTGCTCTAGAGCAGCGAAAGGGACATTCCGTTTCTTTTTGAAAAATGGTCTTGCACCGTCCTTCACCCTGAAGTTAGCTTTAAATTTAGAACATTTCCCAAGGTCGCCAGAAAAAACCTGGGGAAATTGTTGTTTGAGTTCCTTTTTGAGATTTTCCGAATTGGACGTTGTACTTTTTATTTTTCGGCAAAAAGTACTCATTGGGCAATCCCATAGATTGAATTTTTCTATCCAATCTGTTCCGAATAGGTTATCTGAATTTTCTAGTACGTAGGCTTTCAGCTTTTTGGTAACTCCATTTAGTGTTACTGTAAGGATCACCTGGCCTAAGATGTTAATATTCTCGCCAGTTACGGATTTTTCTGTTTTATCCGTCTTTAATAGGGTCGGCTTGTTTAACTTTCGCCAAGTAAGCCAGTTGATAATCGAGAGGTCAGAACCCGAATCAAGCTGGAATTTTATAGAGTTATTGAAAATATCAACAGTCACGTATTTTCTTAAATTCCTATCGACTATGTTGTCTGATTGGGCTTGCCTAATTTTACTTTTGTGTTTCCTCGTCTTGTTGGCGTACCAGCACTGAGTTAAGTTATGACCATTTTTATTGCAATTTTTAAATATGTTTTCTTCTTGAATGGACAGAATTTAATCTAATGCCATTTTCCACAATGGTAACATGGTCCGGGAGGTTTCTTTAGCCTATTCGTATTTTGTTTATTGCGGGATTTAAAACATGAGATTTGCCTTTTGTCTTTTTGCGGGGCATAAGAGGTTGGGTTGCTTCTGATTTTTCTAATCTAAGCCACACCTGATTTCTAGATCGTTTTTTAGTTATACTTGACAGAAATTACTCTTTGACAATCCTCTGCTAATTTTTGGAGAGTCAATCCCTGTTCGTTTTCGAGTTTGGTAAGTACCCGACGTGAATATTAAGCACTTAAAATCGTCGGCAGTCAGCTCGGCTAGTTTGAAATCATTACAGAGCTTGTTTACCGATGCTGCAAACGTTAGAAAATCTTGCTGGTTGTCCTTGACTGTGTTCAGGTATTTCCAACGTTTGTGGAACAAGGTTATGTTAGGCCCGAATAGTTCCGTTAGGAGCTTAATAGTCTCTGAGAAATTCAGGTCCGTAATTTTCTTGGGTAATATATAGTCTATGAACGTAACATGTTCGATAGCTCCCAGTTTCCTTAATAACAGACGTACATTTTTTTCACTAGGCCATTGTTCACAGTCTACATTGAAAACATCTTCATAACGCCTGTAAAAAGCCTCGAATGTTTTGTCTTCCTGTGGTACGTATTCGAATGTTTCAATCGAGTTGTAGATTGTACTCTGGGAAAATGTCGTATCTTTTTCAGAGATTTTAGAGCCGTTACATGAATTTACAAGCAATTCTTCAAGATGTTTTTGCTGTAGTTCTTTTTTCTGAAGTGTAAATTGTTGGAATTCTATTTGTTGTTTATGTAACTCCATAAACAATTGTTGCTGTCTTTCGTCTGATTTTTGTTAGTGGAGTTTCTGTCTTTCTTCGCTTTTTTGTTGTTGAAGTTTCTGTTCTGTTTGTTGGTCCGACTGTAATTTGAGGAATCTTTCTTCCAATTTCTGCTGTCTTTCATCTGATTTTTGTTGGTGGTCCATCTGGACCTTTAACATTTGGACAATTATTTTTTGGAATTCTTCCATATTTAGATAATATGTAGAAAAGTAATGAAAGAACACACAAAACAGAAATAAATAAATAAATAACAGCAATTACTGTTGCTTTGTAAACCCGTGTACCAAATGTAGTCAATTAATAAAATTAATAAAAACTACTTACTGGTTTAGATCTTTCGAGATACCGTTGTTCCGTTAATTTCAATGTGACCCTTTAAATTTTTTCCACACTTATTATTTTTTTTTAGAAGTGTGGGGAGAAAAATATCACTTTGACAGAAAAAAAAATAAATACACTGGATTTTTTTCCTTCTTTTGGGAGAATTTGCTTTGCTTTTTTTTTAGAAAAAACTCACCTCAATCAATTTGAGGGGAGGGTAATTTTATGCACGAGATTTGTAGGAATTCAAATCAATTTCATAAAGTTTTTTAACACTTTGCTAAATGCGCGACTTGGTGAATAGTTTTTTCGAACTTGAGTCAACCGTAGAACTTCGAGCTCTTGAGTTTGTCAGTTTGTTTTGTGCACAAGCTGGGTTTTTTGTAAGCAGTCGTTCTCGATACTTGGTTGCTCGTTATTGCGTTTCGTTCGCTGGTGTATTAATGCCAGCTTTAATTCTAGTTCAACACTGATGTGGGAACCAGTGGGGTTAAACAAGTCCTCTGTCGCCACTGATGTGGGACTGGGGCTTTGGGGTTTCGGTGTGGGTGCGTGTCTCGAATCCTCTGTCGCCACTGATGTGGACCCGAAGTAGGGGCCACGGAAGGAAAACACGGAACACGGGTTAGAGGTAAGAAAGATATATTAAACAGAAAAGTTACAAATAATAGTGCAAGCAGAGCTTACTATCCAGTGGTGTCCGGTATTGGTATCGTACGCGGCTGCACATTACTGGTGCTACTCCCATGATCCACATAATAATATAGTACTGGGAGAGTCCATGATGTAGGGAAGTATCGGTCTCACAACACATTTTAATCAGTCCAATTATCTTATAAGAATCCATATTACTGGATTAAAGGGTAAGTTGAATCATATCTAGTTTCCTAGCAAGTGTAAGTTCAATCTCTGGAGTCTGCTCGAGCAGAATTCGTGCACTCTGGAACGATGACAGAAACAGACAACTGACACAAAGGCGAACAGATCATTAATCCATAAAGGTTATCTCCCTTAAGTTATATGTCCCAAGTTTGAGTTGATCATATTTTCTGAAAAAAAAAATTATATTTTGTTCTTGCGAGTGACCAGAGAAAGGTGGTAAACCGAAGAACAGACGATAACACTTCTAACATCAAGAACACAAAATTCATAATCCTGTCCCCTAACATTCTTTCTACAAAAATTTGTAAATAAAATAGTTATCCTTTATACTAGGATCTTTAACGCCACGTCCAAAACAATCGGACATATAATTAAGAAGAAAAATAAATCCAACACCAGATGCCAGTACTTACCAAATAAATAACTTACAATGTAAAATCGCTTATATCGGTGAGACATCTCGAAATTTAAAAGCCTATGTCTATAAACATAAAAGATATTTACGTTTGTCCAACACTTTAAACTCTCTCGCAGTACACAGGAATAACTTTTATTTGATAAATGCCACCCTAATTGAAAAAAGAACATATTTTTACGTCTAAAGTACATTGTGGGATCACTAATAAATATTTTACAAACTAAAAACACACGTCAAAAACATTATATTACTTCACCAGCCTTTAGTGAATCCATTCTTGAAGCAATATTTACGGTTTTTCAGTTAGGTTTGGAATCCATTAAATGCTTGGAACTTCGATAGGACGCGTCTTCTATCCTTGAATTTAGAATGCCATAAATTATACTAACGTTTGTTTAACACGTAAAAGTAACCAGTGAAAATCAAACAACAGAAAAATATCAGAATTTCTTTCTTCTTTTTCTTCATATCTCATTTTCTGATGAATCTTTATAAAAAAAAAGTGAAACATGTTAGATTGATTAACGTTTCATATGTGTTTTCTTTAGTTTTCAGCCAAATGTATGCGTGTATATATATATATATATATATATATATATATATATATATACATATATATATACATATATATATACATATATATATATATACATATATATATACATATATTATATGTTATAACATTAAAAATAGACAACGAAAACATTATATATATATATATATATATATATATATATATATATATGAATGTTTGTATACATAAACTAAATATTTATATTATTAAAACTTGCACACGAACCAAATGTATACAATGTAATAAATAATCATAAAAATGTATTTACACTGAGTTGTATTCTTACTTATAAAATCCAATCCCCTCGAACAGTATAAATAGCAGAGATGCGGGGGCTTGTTAACAGAATCGTTTATTTTCTTCAAAATGTTTTTGGGGGGATACAAATCCAACTAAAATATCCTCCAAAAAGTTTGATAGATCCATGGAAAAATTAATTTATGTGATGTCTTCTCTAGATGTCCCAGAATCCTTTACCGTGGCGTATGTTGAACCATTCCATACTTTATGGTGGAACATAGCAGTAATTGATACAAAATAATACTAAAAATTAACAATTATGTTGTCATTATTTAAATTCTTAATTTCAATCAAATATGTTAAGTAGCTTCAACTAGGCATGGATTTTACTTTAATAAACCCCATATGAATAGATGTTATTTTCTTTTTCTATATTGTCACTATTTCGTCCATGAGATCCGCAAAAAACACAAGTTTCTGTTGAAAATGCTTTGTTCCACGATTTTTGTACGGAAGAATGCAGATGATATCCTTGCGGTCATATATACATATTCCAGCATTTTCTGCCATTATAAATTTAGGACGCGTAAAATTATTATTACGAACAATTTTCAACATATTCATTCATATTGTTGCTTGATTTATTGATAAACTTCAACAATCAGAGCAACGTAATATTAAACCTTTTTCTTTTTGGCAAATTTTACAAGGACCCACTCCTGCACTTTAAGACTACCCGCATTCCAATCTGTTTATGGCTTGATCACTGCCAGAAGGTTCTTCTGATAACATAATAACTTCACCATCAATATTCTGTGTAGGATGTTCAGCTACCTGCTTTAGAGTTTTGCGGTGTTTATTTTTAATATTTTATTTTTATTTTGACTTCGTGGATAATTTTTCTTACTCTTCTCTGCCTGCTAGATCATTTCATATCGTTCAAGAAAGTCAAGGAGGATTTTTGTTCTCCCATGTTTTCATCCACCGGTTTTTTTTTTTCTTGGGACAGCTTTATGAAAGGAAAACATATCTTTTAGCGTGAAGAAACCCGAATTAGATGGGCCTGATTGGATTACAACATTCAAAGACAATGGAGGGACTCAGTAGTTGCATCTTCTGTTGCAGCAGAAAACATATCAAACCTGACTGAATGTTGCTAGGCCCCAGGAAAAGCTTTTCCTCCTAATCCAGGAATTTCATAAATTGTCATTAATTTCTTCATGCGTCAGCAGCGGAGTTATAATAAAAAGGCACCCAAAAACGGACTTAACAAGTGGATTCATCTTACGCGAGCAGTGAGGGGGCAACTACAGCAATATCGAACCTTTTCGGGCATAGTCAATGAGTTCTACGGCGATGAGACTCATGAGTGTCAAGTATTAATAGCACTTTTTTCTGGGATGCAATTTACATTTGCCAGAAAATGCTTCAGAAAATTATTAAAATGTATTACCTATTAATAGAGTTGAGAGTATGTGCTACTGAATGTTCTGGTGTACATGTGGTAAATAGTGATGTTTGCTGGAACAAGATGTACGGTCTTAATGGCCCATCTTGAAAAGTTCCAATGTATATACACTAATATAATCAGTACAGGTAGCGTGCACAAAAGTAAATAGAAAATGCAAATCATTTGTATTTCCATTTCAGTTACTTTCAATTAAACAATTAACACACACAATGAAACATTCTCCTTTAGCTTATTTGAGACATTTCTTTAAGACAAGAAAATACACAAAACTTTCTGTAAACAAACTTTTGCAGTAACTTGAGACTAATAGGGGAGACAGATTATAGTAAAGTCACCCACCAGATGGCAGCAAAATCTCAATCAACTTTTCTGTTTCTGCTTCAATAGTGATGTTTCAACTAAGCCACCGTTCCATATAACCTCCTTCCTCGTATATCTACGAGCGTTTCGAGAAAAAGGCCTCTGACAGACCATATCATATCCCTTTAAACCTTCATCACAAATAAAGATTATTTATTCCTACAGAGACTGGTCTCAAGAGAAAAATATAATTTGAACCTCTACAAACTACTTTTGTGATGAATGTATAGTATATTTTAAATATGAGTTTTGCATTGATAAATAAATCACATAACTTTCTCTCAGAAAAACATTTTCTTATTTTCAATCTGCAAAATAAGTTTGTTTTTGTCAAACAGTGGCTAGAATATTTTTTTTAAATATACATATAAATTTTACTTAAAAATTAGTTCTATTGATATATTTGTCAAGTTTTTGTATTTTTTTTTTTCAGAACTGACAGCGTCGTTAATAGATATTGTTCTTGTCCCACTGTAAAACATTCTGGACATCATTTGAAACATTTATATGCATATACATTTCAATAAACATTATTAAAAATTTAATAAGTTGATTTTTACATTCGATTAAATTCCTTGGAACATTGTACTGAATAAACTGCTCATCTCGACATTTTTCCATCGTTCTCTCTTTATACGGCAGATGTAAACAAATATTTCAAGTTGTGCTTTTACAGTTATACGAAAAGGCTAAGTAAGAAGCTTCGATTTCGAATTACTAATGTTGGATAAGCCCAATCTAGTTTTCTATTATTTTATCTTACACTAGACTAAGCTAATAATATGAATACAAATCAGTCAAAAAACTTTTGAGTGGCATTGCTAGCTATCGCTTCACAAAGTAAGATATATTCACTACTTGAAATCTTTGAAACAAAAATTTTAAATGAACATTTCATTCATAAATTGGCTTGTTATAGTTAAGGAAAGTTTTACAAATAGATGCCAACTTGTTGAAGGCCAAGTAAAATGCAAATTTCAAACACTTTTCCGCACTATATAAGTCAGTATTCCCAAAAAGAACTATTTTTGATATGAAAATCAAAACAATCCTTCAATAAAAGCACACTAATAAAGGACAGAATTAATGAAATATAATTTTTTAAATCGATATGTAAATTAGTTAAACTGTACACTGTACTATATATATATATATATATATATATATATATATATATATATATATATATATATATATATATACATAAGATTTCATTAATCTAATCTAAATCTAAAGATTAATATGTAAACAATTAAATAAAATTGAACATTAAAATTTAAGTTATGTTTTCCCCAAAACGCAAAATAATTTTGTTAATCCTATTAATATATATATATATAATATTAATGTAATTAACCTTAATATTTATATGCATTTCAAATACACGAACATTATTTCTATTGTTAGAGGCAATAAAATTTTCAGTTAAATCGTATATAAACGCTGAAAAAATCAGATTTTTAACTTCCCGTCAAGAATAAAAAAAGACAAATCAAAAATAATATTTAATAAAAAATGAACAAAAAGTGGTTACTTTGCGAACGAATTTATTTCTTTTACTTTATTCAGTACAAATGGGTTATACCATTTCAAAATCACATTTCAAAATCACATTCGTATCAGAAGATAATGCTTATGATACAAAAATCAGCAAGTATTTTTATATACACCGAAAAATAGTTTGGTCTGTAATAATTAGTATACAATAGTGACATGGTCATGCTAAATAGTCGCGCAAATGAAGTCTACATTATTTTTTCATTTGCCCAAATTATCATCTCTTTATTGACAGCACAGAAGACACACATTTTTACAAAACATTTTCTATACATTATTTTGTATTCTACATGAGAAAAATATCCCCTTGAATAAATTGCTATAAGGATCGTTGTTGTCATCAAACACAAAATTTATTACCCATGCAGATGACAGTATGACACCGCTCACATGTTTGCTAAAGAAATTTGATTGGTCCTTAGCCTTCAAAGATCTTTCGATCAACTTAAATCTCTGCTGTGTGAAAAATCCGGAGTTTTAAGGATAGGTTTATAGCCTTAAAACTTGGGAATTTTCACAATCTTTTAGTATCACTGTCGACACTAGTGACTACGGAATGGGTGCCTTGACCGTTTTTGAATTGGTTCAACGAGTCGATTTGATTTCATATGTAACGTTCAACTTTAGATGCATCTCGTCAGAAGAATCGTAGCCGCTACATTTGCCCAAAAAGCATTCAAAGACATCACATTAATGGATTACCGACTCCACCAGTCTATCCAGATTGAAATCTTGTGATCCATCATCAAAAGAAATGTATATGATATCGGAAAAATATTCAGTTAAAAAAAAAACGTATATGTCAAGCAAGCAATAAAAATGTATGCAAGACGTATTAAATTCGAAGCAGCAGAAAAGGATACTGGATAAAAAATGACGACGCTCAAAGTCGATATTAAGATGTAAAATACCAGAATAATTCATTCAGTTATACATCGCATACTAGGAAAGTATCACTACCGCACAATTCAAATTTCGTGTAATACCTGAAATATTCATAACAATATTTGGTAGTTTTGTATGTTCTACAAAATGTTTAATTAGTATTTTTAGCTTACATTTTTAATGTTTGCGACATAGATTGCATTTCAAGAAATTCTTTTTATTGAGAATGGTGACTAAAATAACGACTTTCTAATGGTTGATCAATACTTAATCTGTTTGAAGATCGATTTATCTATCATCAAAAATGATGTAATTCCTAAGAAATTTGTGATTATGTTTCTGTAATCATTACATGATGACAGTGGAAAGGATGTCGATGCGTATATAGTGTTACGAATTTTATCACTCGACAAGATTCAAACATATGGCTTCGAAAGAAAAGATAAAAAATTTGAAAAATAATGCTTATTTTCTTCCATTTTCAGTGTTAGAATTAATAAACAAAAATACACCAGTTTTGACATTTATTTAAATGCACGCTGAAATCATAACTATTACGATCCAATCAAAATTTAAAATTAAGTGAAACCCAAATGCTCTTCATGCTATCCAATAGCAAATATAGAATGAAACTTTTTGCCAACTCAATTGTATTGAAATTTTGCTCTACATTCATTTTGACGAAAGTAAAAGCAGTAGTCGTTATATCCTCCAAACTGACTCTTTTCCACTCTACAGTTTTTATTCAGTAGAACAAAATGGGTAAATCTAATTAAATAAAAACATTCAGCCAGAAATAACGTTCTGTTTGGGGAACTGTTGTACTCGCTAACAGCTGATCTAATGTCCTTAAGAGTTAAAAGTTTACTTAAAATTTAATGATTTCTATGAGTTAATAAGGCTAGAATTGCTACATGAAAAACTGTTGACGGTCTTCGAAATACACCACCTCTTTCTCCTTGTACTGTATAATTTCTTTGTTGGAAGGTGTATTTGCTCACGATTTAGTGTTTGATGGATGAGCATATTATTCGTAATATGGACGTTTATTTGTGATTTTACCAGTGATTAGATTTGAGAAACTGCAAGTTTATTGTTGTCAAAAACTTTAAAAATCGGATAAAGTAAACTAAAGAGAGGAAAGATAGATAGATAGATAGAAAAACAGATAAAGAGAAAGAAAATAACTAAAGATTTTGTTGAATTAACAGTGTAGAAATAGTTTAAGAAACACAAGAAAAATTAGAAATGGTATTTCTGACAGAACAATCGAGCAAAAGTCGAAGACACAGGAAGAGAAATGCCGCTGAAAGAAGAGGATAGGGTGAAAACCACCGAAGAGGACAAGAGTAGAAAACGCTATGTGAATAAAAGACGATGGCACAAAAAAGACACTTTTTAACGAAGCAAAATAAAAGCACAATATAAAAAATAAATCTACAGAAAAGGAACAAAATTGCAAGAATCAGGGTCAGTAACAGCCAGTTTTTTTTTCTTTTTTTTTTCTTTTTTGGAACACTGATAAATAGCGTTCAGAGGTGCCGAGATCAGAAGTAGCCGCTAAAAGTTGGTCTGTGATCATATTATATACGCCACACGTAACACTGACTACACAACTTTAGAAGAGGCTAATGACTGTTTCTCCATAGAAACGTGTATTGAAATGTGATTAGATATAGAAATACACACAAGAGGTATAAGAGGTAAGTCCCTGTTTCAAAATTGTACGATAATATGCATTTTTTTACATTGAGGTTCATACTGTACAAAGCTTGGGACCCACTCAAGGGAGAGGGTTCATTTTTTATCAATTTTATATATACTTAAACATTGAGCACTTTAATATGTTATAATGGTTAGCAAGCATGTCTGGACTGAATAGTGGGTTCAATATTCACTGGGTGAGCCCGACTGTCGCATCTAAGCTATGCTTAATAAATCACTGTATATGCATATGCGTGTGCCTACGCGCGCACACACACACACACACACACACACACACACACACACATATATATATATATATATATATATATATGCTGACTAGAAGCTGAATGTAAAAATGTGCGTATGGATATGCTTTTTTTTGTTCATGTGCGTGTGCACTAATAAGCATACAAATATAGGTACATCTGCAATTTGATTTTTAGGTTTTATACAATTTTTAATGGATACATCTTTCGTGAGGGATTGAGCGGTAATGGCTCTCCACAACTTCCTATCCTATCAGCATGTTTCCCATATTACTATCCCTCCTACTTCCTGCTATTCATTTACACAAACTTATCAGGTTACTTACTCGCTGCCTCTGACTGCACCCTTTTATTCAATATGTTCTGTTGTGTCAAATTCTCCAAGCCACCTGTCCTCGTTATATGTCCCAGAAATTCTAACTGTCTCTTTCTGATTCTAAATATAAGTGCCCTTTGGTTTACATTTTCCATGAAATTTCGTCGTTGCTCACATGTTCCTTAACGGTATTCTCAGCATCCTTTTGTAGAATCACATCTCAAGTCTCCTCTTCACCAATTCAGCACTCTTGTTTTTGTTTCTAACGAAAGTTTTGTGTTTCTTAATTCCTGAATACATAAGTTAAAATTATGATGTGAACTTTAAAAGGTGTAAAGTATTTGCTTTCGGACTACTTGCTTGTTGTCAGACTTTAATTTGAATCAGATAAAAAGAACGACAACGGTTAATATTTTATTTTTACGCCAGTGCATATCAAAAATAAAATATATTTAATAACATCAAGAGATTAGCGCAAGGAAACATTTGTAAAACGCACTCGTCACAAACTGAATGAGATAAATTCGCAAACATCTTCAGTACGTTAAGCGTTCAGATAAATATTCAGATAATACTACCACATACCAAGCACAAAAATGAACTGTCTTAGATCCCACATTATATATGAAATGGAATGTATACATTTTTATTTTTCACGGATGCAGAACGAAAAACAAAGGAAAAAATGTGTGAAGAGAACATTAAAGGTTACTGTTTGAAAAAAAGATATATTCAGGAATATTAATTTCTTCTGGATGTTGGCTTTGACAAAAAAGAAATAGACCTATTCAATCGAAACTTCTGAAACATATTTGATAATTCTAATAATGTTACTTGGCGATTTCCTTTTCCGACTGGACAATTATGACTGGACAAATAAAAAACCTTTATATGGTATGTATAAAGCAGAATGACTTCGTATTGCTGATACGGCACAACGATCTTATATAGAAGCAGTTTGCTTGTCATCTCTTCTCGACTAGACAAGATTGTAAATGCATTGAAAAAATGAACATGAGTACAGAGCTTACAGCTTCAACGAAGGGCCAGAAGCCTTCACGTGAAAATAAAACTTTTTAAAGACTTTTTTTTGTAAATATACAGCCCTTTAAGTTACTCAAATCCCCTTAAAACATTGTCCTTTAGGTAAAAACCGTTATATACTAACAATTAAAATATTTCAAAGACCTTCTTTTTTCTTTTTTTTTTTGAAAAATTCACTCGTTCAGTTCACTCCTTGTAATCATTGAATTTCTTCCTTCTTGTAACTATTTTGTTAGAGAACTTTGTTCCTGTTAACTTTGAATATCTACAATTACGAAATGGGTTTCGTTTAGTTTTTCACTTTTAGACTTAACGGGAAATAATTTCTAGAATTTTCTTACATTTTGGGCTCAAGTTTGGGCATCGTTTTCTTAGACAAAATGTTCAGTTGATCTGAAAATCTTTGTAAATTAATGAATAGAATATAAAATATTTTAAATAATTTGCGAGAAAAAACACACACTAATACACATATTCACTAAAATCTTTCTTCAATATTGAAATTAGATTTTTTATCCGTTAAAATATTGATAACGAATTTCACGCATTGGAAATAAAACTTTTTACTACATTTGCCTCTTAAGCAAAGAAAATATTATAACTATAAAAAAATGAACTGAATCTTTATAAAATAAATTAAAAATTAAGAATACAGTATATTTGATAAACGTCTCTTTTTCGGTTTACTTTCACAGTAATTCGCTATAATTAACCCTCGGTTCTTCATTGAATTGAATAAAAAATTGATAAAATGTTCTGAAGCTTTAGGCATATTTCCGGATTTTAATATTTGAGGTTGAAGGATGAAATCTTAGCAATCTTTCGATCTCATTGCTAGATTCTTCTTCCTAGGTTTTAGTTCTTTCCCGGATTTCTGATGAATCTTTATTTAACACCCACCCGGAGTTATTCTTCATCTTTTCTGCTTCTTGGATAAACGTCCTCTGCTTTCTAACGAGCACTAAATTACCTCTACATTATGTTACCTTGTTAGGATATTCCATATATGAAACTGGCACCTACATACGACTTTCAATTATTCCCTTTTCGACATTTTTATATCAGGGTTGTCTTTTCTCATTCATTCTAGGATCTTTGCTAGGATATTAAGCATTCATACTTAGTTGGCTTAGTCATTCATGTGAAACTTTTGAGCCAAAACTCATGGATTCCATATGGTCTGGAACTTTCGATTCAGTAATATTCCTTAGATTTCTTCGAAACGCATATAAATTCGCATACAATGTCCATCTTTGAACCCAAGTTGTTTCCTCAACTTTAATATGATTCTTTCTTGCAATTAGATAAAGTGCTCAAATATGAATTGAATTCAATTTTTCTACTTCTCATTTGTTTTGCTATTTGCCTGTCTGTAAAACTTTACTTTCATTCTTCTGGAAATACTATCTTGTTTATATGGCTTAACTTTATGACTAAAAATAAAGTCTACATTTTCTATTACATTATTATTATTATTAGTAGTAGTAGTAGTAGTAGTAGTAGTAGTAGTAGTTAGTAGTAGTAGTATTTACTCTTTCTTTTTCTTCTTCGCCTTCTCTTTTTGTGAGTAGTAGTTGTATGTGTGTAAACAGTAATAGTCGTAATTCCTCATGACATGTGATGTCAAATGAAACTGCATCAATTCTGACAGATAAAAAGAGATATTGGCCAAAGTCAACATGACGCCTGCTTTGAACTACGGCAAATCCCCGACACAAACCTGGCCTCTGCTATTCAGGGACGTCTCCGTCATTTATCGAGTTTATATGGACAGTGAAAAAATAACATGCATGTCTTATGTATATAAGTTTGCGTTTAAAAACAGACGCTCCTATCCACATGGATAGGCATTTTCCCTTGTCGGCGTGCAAATTTTGGTTGAAAGATGTCAAATGACATATGTTAGAGAAAAGCATTGTATAGAAAAGATAAGAACAACAACACAACTATGGTTTGGTGGGAGCAATAAATGGGAAAGCATTTTGAAGTTATGGAGTGGTAGAGAAAAAAGAAACAAAGAAAATATATAGGAAAAGCAAACCAAAAAGAAAAAGTGGCAACAGAAATAGTAAAATTATGAGGATAAAAAAGTAAGAGACTGTGAATGGGCGTGGTGGTGGACACTAACAAAAAGGACAGAAGAAAAGAGAACTTTGAAAATAACGTCAAGAAAAGAAACGAAAGAAAAGAAGAAATGAATGTAAAAAAAAGCAAAGAAGAATGCATGTTAAAAGAAGGACGAATGACCTAAAGAGTAATGAAGAATTAATAGAAAAAGAAAAAAGAAAAGAATGGTTCTCTAAACGAATGCAGGAGCAAACAAAAGAAACAAGCAAACAAATAAACAAATGTTTGCTTGTTATTATGACAACATCACTTTTTATCCGTTCTGCTTACGACGGTTTTTTTGTGCTCAAAATGAAGGCATTCGGAGATACAATTTGAAAGAATTTTCTCATGACAATATTTAAGTAATTCTTGAAAAATAACTACACAAAATTTCAGTTACACAAAAGAGTACACACACAAATACTCGTGTACATACACACGCGCACACACACAAATACACACACATATGCATATACATATATATATATATATATATACATATATATATATATATATACATATATATATATATATATATATATACATATATATATATATATATATATATATACATATATATATATATATATATATATATATATATATATATATATATATATACATATATATATATATATATATATATATATATATATATATATATATATATATATATATATATATATATATATATATATGAGGATATAATTCTAAATTACACATGAAATGTACAGTGCACCACATATTTGAAAATACAACTTTAGTGGGGCCAGAAATCAACGCCGACCTAACGTAATGTTATGCGACTTGCCCCAAATTTTAACATTGTCTTTCAAACATATCGAGACAATTAACATAATAGCTTGCAGTCTGACAGAAGAAATGAAAAGTGACGCTGTGCTTGTTTTTGTAAGATTAATCGTTAACTATAGCGACTCGGAGATGACGATCTTCTTGAAAGTGATCATTGAAAAAAATGTACTTCTACGAGGACACAACGGGAGTATCCAAGTCGTCTGTGATTATCGTGAGAGTTGATGCTTACCATTTTTAACCCTATACAATACTCAAGAGACACTCATGGTAGAGGCTTACAGAGTAAGATGCACCTCTACTCCTGTTCAAACGATCGGGGAGAAGTGTGAACTGGGCGATAGGCAAACCTATCTACTCCTATTTAGGAATAATGTAAATAAATAATAAATAACAGTTGAGAGTTTTAGGCGGAGACGTTGGAATTATTGGTTGCAGTAGACTTTAGAAGGAACCGGAAACCGAATCCTAAACAGAAAACAAGGGATAAATTTCTACTCCTGTTCAAAAGATCGAGTAGGAGTGTGAACCGAACGATACGCACTTCAATGTGTTAGGATTCCCTTCCGCATAACATAGTAGTTTATCGAAAGTTTTTACAAACATGCCATCTCTCACATTTCTCACACTGACTCAGCCAATGTCAAACTGATAGAGGTCTAAACATTTGTATGTATGTATGCATGTATTGAATAATATAGACATATTGTGTCTATTTATTTTTATACTGATACTTTCCAGTTCTCCAATTTCTTTCTTGATGTTGAAATTCGCCAAGGAAATCACCGTAGTTTTTATAGCCCTAGAACTTTCGATCATTTCCAAGATCGTCATCGGGGGTAAATTACAAAAACAAACTTAGTGTAACTGCGATAAAATTTGCATTTCGTTGTGATGTTGATTTAAAAAACAAACACACACTCGCGAACGCGCTCTGTTATAGTTATATAAAAAAAATTAATTTATCCGTTGTAGTTATGAATTCTTTTTGCAAAACAAGTGTTTCATAGGAGCTGACAGGATATATATATATATATATATATATATATATATATATATATATATATATATATATATATATATATATATAGAATAGAATAAGGAAACAAATAGGAAACGTTTATAATTTAATATATTTCACTTTTATTTAAGCTTCATCAGAAAACGAAATATGGTGGAAAAAAGAATACATTTTTTATTTTGTGTTCTTTGTTTTTCATTAGTTAATTACACGTCACATGTCTTGTCACGTTTTTGGCTTTCTAGATGTTTTGTCTATGTAGTGTTTCTGGCTTGCAGGTATTTTTTTAAAATCTTTTCACCCCAAGCAAGGCGGGGGTGCCACTAGCACGCAAGGGTTACAGAGAGCAAAGGTAAGGAGACGTGATTGAGGAAAGGCATCAGAAGATGTCGATTGAGATTACATTTGAATATTTGAAGACTATAAATGTCATGGAAGCAAGTAAAACCAGAGAAATATATCCTTTAATGATCAATATAGTCACTTTCAACCCAGTGTTTAGAAACGCAATTTTCTTTTGTTTTGAAACTAGAGCTATAGTATTATAATATGTATCAGTTAAAAAAAAGGTCGTTCAAAAAAGAACATCAAAGAAAAAGGTATATTTTTGCTTCTTTGAAATTCTTGGAACTTATTAATTTTGCTATAAATGTTTAAAATATTAGACATTATTACAAAAATTAAAGGAACATTTTCCTTATTGAACAATACAACTTAATCTATATTACATTTATAAATTGCAATGGCAAAACAAATTCTATTTAATTCTAAATATATTGTAACAGGATAAATATCCACAACCGACCCCAAAACCTGAGCTCCATGGAAGAAAAGTAATGTTATGCAGATAGTTGGATCACAAGGGGATTATTCACTTAAAACGCACACTAAATTCACATTTATACGTCCAGCAGCTGCAACGTGTCCATAAAAGTTTGATTGGAATGCATTAATAGGCAAAATGTTGTTCCTCCTCTGACAACACAAAAGCAAGAATAATACAGGAATAAGGTTTTGAATTCGGTTAGTCAGTAAAATGCTTCACCCGCCTTATCCACATGACCTTGCAACAACCGATTATTAAATTTTCGATCGCTGAAAAACCCTTTTTATGGGGAGAACATTCGCTAATGAAATTCCGATTCAAGAGATCGTCGAAAACCATTTCACATCAAAACCTGTGGAAATGTACTGAAAAGCTGCCACACAAATGACAACAAATCATTGCAAATAATGGCGAATGTATAATTGAATAAAATGTAATTGCATTTTATTTTTTTAAATGAATAAAGTTGATAAACAAATACGGAAATTGTTTATGACTATCATTCTAACTATCATTTTTTTTCTTAGCATCCAGGAAAGGAATATCATTGTCTTGCAGAAGATATTTTTCTCGGTTATTACTCGATAAAGTTTTCTGGATGAAAGTGATTGCTGTAGTAAGCTCATGCCAATTAAGGCATTAAACTACTGTCAGTAATAATTGTTCTTCAACTCTCCAATATCTGCTTTACATTCATGCGCACACACGCATACACACGTACACTCTCACACGCACAGACCTGCGCAAACACGCACACACACATACACGCGCACGCACATACTCACACACACGCACACACACACTCTCTCTCTCTTTATCTCTCTCTCTCTCTCTTTATCTCTCTCAAACGCGCGTGCACGCGAACACACACACATCCACAAAGACATATATGTAACAGTGAACTAAAGAACTTACTGTATCTGTACAGGTTTCGTCGGGCTGAACCTGTGGTGTCACTTCCGCTCCCAGCATCTAACTGAAGATCTTCATCATCAGACGTGCGAGAAAGTGTACGAATCATTTTGGTCCGCAGTATTCTATTTTCTGGTTCGAAGTTCAGGAGAAAATCTGAAAAATAGATTAGAAAATGGGGGAAAATTAAAAATAAACATAAAAAATTTAATGTTGGATTTCAAGTGAGGCATTACCATTACCCCCTACACACACACACGCGCGCGCGAACGCGCGCACACACACGCACACACACTTAAATAAAAAGAAACACTTTAAAAAAATGATTTTTGCACTTAAATTCAATTTGTTTGCCCCCAAAGGTTCAACAACAAAATATGGCTTTTACACCTAGCACTGCATGTTTTATGTTATAAAGTCATCTAGATGTACCGTCGGGACTCAAAAAACTCTTCTTTAAACTCGACTTGTATAATCGTTCAATTTGCAAGAAATTATTTTCAAATATGTAGAGCTCATACACACTCATCGTAAAGGTAAAGAAGTTAAACCATTTGATATTGTAGATTTTATAATTATATGTATTCTCAAACACTATGGGATATGAAATATTTTCAAAAACCTTCGATGTCCACATATGGCACAAATTAAAATATTTTCGAAGTGACATTTTTGAAATACCAACTTTTTTCCTTGATGGAACATTATGTATACTCTACATTCATCTTTATAAACATGGATGGCCTGTCAGATAAAACAAAAGTATTCCATGCATTGTATTAACTATAAAATTTATTGTCTATCCAACACTCCAGCAATCTTCTCATCATTCTTACTGATTTTAGTAATGCTGTCGTCTGAATAGATTCAATTCCTCCTTGAATTTTCGATTCTTCCAACTTCTCTGCAAGTTTATTCAGAAATTGTCAATTGTGCTATCGGAGGGTCTGTCTGTCGCTTTCATGTTTCAGAATTTATTTAGACTCTTTTGAAAGGTGCAGATATTTTCAAGCTGTTTAATTCCATTTAATTTTTTTCTGTGTGGTCTGCAGAAACAACAGCATACACTATCTAATGAACATTTTTGAGGGTTTGTTATATGATTAATGATCTTATTTATATCCCATGTTGTCACAATTTACTATTCTTTTGATATTGTCAGTTCTGTTGCAGTCTTTGGTGTAATAATCTTCTTTTACGCCACCTTCTGTTGTCTTCAAATCTTTTGATGACAAACTTAGCAGAATACTCAATGATAAGTCTTCTCTCTTTCTTTTTCAACAACGTTATTTCCAGGATGCAAAATTATGAATTGTAATTAATTTCCTCGTTCTTTACTTAAAATTTCTCGTTTCATTTTTTTCTTATTTAGTAAAGACCCTGAATAACATATTGTTGACACCACCTACCTATTTAATCCTTTCGTCATGTATTATTTTTTTTATTGTTTTGTTCTTCTCTTATTAATTTTTTTCCTTTTTTGGCATATTTTTTTCAAATATTGATTTTTTTCTTTTCTCACTTCATATTCATTTTATTCATCAAATATCTTTCTATTTATCCTTTTATTTTACTCTCGTTTTTTTCTGTTTGGCTTTGATATTTTTCTTCTTTTTAAAAAGCATAATTCTCTTCATATCCATTTAGCCTTTTACTACTTTGTTAAATATAAAGATTTAATCATCCTGAACCAAAAGCAGTATTTTATACTCGACCATCTGATCTTGCCACTTCTCATCTATGGTAGCGAACTCATTGTTTTCTTCTTTTCTATTTTTATCTTCTCTTGACTATACGAGGCTTTTACTTGGCTCCATTCATAGGTAGCGCCCACAGAACATTCATCATTTCTAGACTACGTGAATAGGCTTCTCCTCTTGCATTCCTCATCACTGACAATCGACTCAGTTTCCTGGCCATCTGCTATTTTTCTTCTTTTCTACATCTTGGGTTGTTTACGTTTCTTTACTTATTTTTCTTTCTTTCCTCGTTCATTCATTCATTCATTCATTTTAACTCATTTTTCTTCATTCATTTTCGTCATTCGTTTAATTTTTTTCTCTGTCTCTAGGTTTCTATGCAAAATTTTAGCAGTCAGTTACCAACGAAATAAAATAAATTGCTATGTGGGAAAGCCTTTGTATAATTTCGTTCATTGACTATTATAGATTTATAACTGACTATGGTGAATACAAATATTTAACGACGAAAACGAATTTTCAGGATCCGAATCCGTTGTCTTTCCATCTCAAATAGAAATTCTTCTATGAAAGATATTTCTTTTCTTTTCCGCAGAGAATATTTTCGTAGATACTTCATTTATAATTCCAACGGATAAGGAACATGTCACACGCAGTGGGCATTTAAAAATAGCAACCGAAGCATCCCGAAGCTAACCCTAGGCATTAGAAAGTTAATTGAAAAGGTAATGTCTGTGAACGGCATCGTTGATACTCAAACGAATCAAATGTTGCAAATCACATCTAAGAATGAAAGACTTACCTGGACAGAACAAGAATTTAAACCTTTGCTTTTTACTTATAAAAAAAGTCATTAAATAATAAAAAATGTCATTGTTCTAGAAGATAACAATACGATCAAATCATAGATAAATAAGAATGTGTTAGCACAAAAACTGTCTGATATTTTTTCCAGAAATTTCTTTTAATCGTATCACCGCAAGCAAGGTGATAATACCACGAGAACGCAATGGGTTACGGGGAATGAAAGTGAAAGAGAAAGAAAAAAAAACGAGAATAAGGAGGATTGAGGAAAGGACAAAAAAGGAACAGGTTCAAGATTTCTTTTTAATTTTCAGAAAATGATCATTGGTCAGATGTCATTTGTCTATTAACATGCTGAAAAGGGAGACATTATGATTTTGCAGGATTAGAAATCAAAATATAATGAAAAGGTAGATAATATTTATTCGAGCACTCGGATCTTAGCCATCATTTTTATCATACAAGTTTGAACACCTTTTTGAACCATAACTAAAAATATCTTTCTCGTAAGAAGATTTAAATTTATTGCACTGAATATATTTACACAAACACGAAGAGTTATAAGATTTACTTAGTCTAGCATGAAACCAAGTTGAGTTTAGAATCATTATGTTTCGCTAATCTTGAGAATGACAACCTGCCTGCCTTGAAAATCAACATTGGAAACCACAGAGTTTCACTTGAACTCAAACAGCAGCCACGGGCACCAGTACATCTTCTGTGCCGTGTCTTTGGTATGTGTACGATCAATTTCTGTTCTTTTTAGCCCTTTGTATTTTTATTATCTCTGCTAATCCCTGTTTGGTCAACTATTTACACTGGCTCGTTAGGTAGGATATGCGACTTGTCCCGCTTGCCTTCAATATATCTTTTGAGCGACAAATTTTCCAAGCATTTTCTTAATTTTGTGTCCTAGAAATTTCAACTGTCTCATTCTAAAGGTACATATAAGTGTCCTTTTTGTTTCCATTTTCTCTAAAACTTCGTCGTTCAGTCTGTGGTATTCTCAGCATCCTTCTGTAGAACCATATTTCTGTTTCTTTCTGGCTCTTCTTCATCCATGAAGAGATTGTCCAGTATTCATTGTCATATAGGAGGACCGATATTACATAATAGTTCAACACTCTTCCCTGTTTCTGTTTCTTTCGCACAAAACGGTATTATTTAACAATATGCTAAAATATTCGGCTTGGTGTATTGCGCAAAATCTTTCCGAATTATCAATCCTCAGATTTGTCGAGACACATTGAAAGCTTTTCACTATCCCCTCATATATTTCATCTCAAAGTCGCAATACAATGAAAGTAATAACAACATATTTTGTTATTTTATTTAAAATGCATTAAACGCTCCAATTTTCGAAAAAGAAGACTCGGGGAAAACAGCAATATTAAAACACTTTTTAAAAAATGTGTGCTTTAATACTTCAACAAATATCATGGTTTCTTAATAATTACCGATAATGAATCAGTAATAAATTTATATTCATCATGTTTTGTAGCATTTCGAGGGAAAATGCCATTTTCACACGCATAAATTGAATCTTTTGGAATAATCTAACAGGGTGCGTTAGGGTAAAAAAAGAAGAAAAATGCGCCTCAAGATAAAAAAAGCATGACTCATTGCTTGTTTGAAAGACTCTACGAGAAACTATTTCTTTTCATTAAGGTATTAACTCTGACCTTCTTACTTGTACGCACATACTTAAATATATAGATTCATGCATTTATATATGAACCTAAATCCCTACATGATAAATCCTCTACAGAGAAATAGATTCGCGCGCGCACACACACACACACACACACTCACACACACACACACACACACACACACACTCACACACACACACACACACACACACATATATATATATATATATATATACGAGTATTCATATCAAATACACACCTGTATGCATTAAGATTCATCTGTATATTAATCTTTTATAAATACAGAACATTTATCGCACAAACACACGCATACACACACCTATATATATATATATATATATATATATATATATATATATATATATATATATACACACGCACATACATATACACACATATGCACACGCACACACACATATATAAAAGTGAACATTGAAGTCAACACTCAGAGGCGACAGGCTGTTTCATGCTAGACGGAATCATCAGGATGGCTTGACGATTTATATATATATATATATATGAAGAAATATAGGCTTAAAGTGTGCTATATTTATGGCATAAAGTGGTCAATATCAGAGATAGAGCGTGTGTAAATATAAAAGTGAACATAGAAGTCAACACTTAGAGGCGACAGTCTGTTTCATGCTAGATGCAATCGTCAGGCCACGAATGCTGTTATTTTTCTCGGCTATTTATATATACGGGTCAGTGGTGCATTGTGGGTAGTCTATTTTTGCGGTTATTTTACCGGAAGTCGTTTATTTGTTTATTTATTTGTTTTTGTCAAATTATTTTGCTTGTTTTTATTTATTTTTATTTTTTATCTTATATATTTATTTATTTTTTTATTTTGATCGGTATTTTTATTAACGTAGTAAAAATTTGTTTATATAGCTTATTGTGGGTAGTCTATTTTGGCGGTTTTTTTTACCGGAAGTCGTTTATTTGTTTATTTATTTATTTGGGTAAAATTATTTTGCTTGTTTATATATATATATATATATATATATATATATATACAATTCTTCGGTCCGTTGTTCCGATTTTAGGAAGTGAGTTGACCTGAAAACTTTTTCATCACTAGCGCATATATATTTTTCTGTAAGCATACACACACACACACACGCACACATACATACACACACACACACACACACACACACACACACACACACATACAGAATGCGTATTTGAGGCACCTTTAACGGAGTTTAAATAAAAACAAGCAAACGAAATATTAGTCAGCATTCGCCAAATTTTAAAATTCCTATTTTTCATTCAGACGTATCGATAACATTACTATGTCAGTCTTTGGTAACAGATAGCTTCTTGAAAGTGGCCTTGTACTTCGTGTTCAAGGTAAGGAATGACTTAAAGGCCTCCAGTAGGACGGGTCATACATAGCCAAGAGAAACAATAATTTCCAATGGTATAAGGACGGAGGTTCCAGAGTCAATGGAAACAAAAAAGACAATTATACTTAACATCAGGGACGGATTGACGGTAGGAGACACAAGGTAAAGCAACGCAGGGTCTACCTGGCGATTTTGTGAATGGATGGTGAATCATGATTTAGGAGACAGGACAGGAAATTGTGGAGAGTCGTGATCGCCAACGTCTTGAAGGGACACGGAACAAAGAAGAAGAAGCAGAACGGTCGAGTTCATGAAGCAGATCTAGAAAATCATCATCTACGATCCCATATATCGAGGTGGTGGTCACGGTGTTCAAGCCCTTTATCGAAGGAGTGACCCAGGGTAGGAAATATATGTTGCAACATGATTCCGTTCCCTCGTCCGTGGTCCATGTGGCCCGGGAGTTGTTGATCTGGCCGAGAATTTTGAATTCAAACATGTGGACTCATAGATCGAATTTTAATTATTTGCACTAATGCTTTTGGAGAGTCATCGAAAGGGAGTTCAGCCAGCGAGCCAACAATTCCAAAGATTCGTTGGAGGCCGCCATACTAGACGCGATGGCCAATATGATCTACCATTACTTGCTCCGAGAATGTAGTCTCTACCAAAACCGCATCAAATCTGTCCTCGGGGCCGATGGTAATTTTATTGAATGAACTTATTTCTGTTTTTCTAAGTAGGATCAGTGTCTTAAAATGTATTTACTGTTTTCTATTGAATATCTTTGTTTTCTTTAGATTATAATTTGTTCTAAATAACCAGGTGCACACATACATATATATATATATATATATATATATATATATATATATATATATATATATATATATATATATATATATAGGCGAAAATGTTTGTCATATTTTATCAATTAAATGGGGTACAACTCTCTGAAAAATTCTTACATTTGGAACTATGTTCAAACAAACATGAGAGTTATAATCACAGTTGACCTTGAAGCAGGAAGATTGGCTGTTTTTCTGTTGCAGCTTGGCAATGGAACCATCAAAATGGAGTAAGTACTTCATGCTTTCTTTTACCCTGTGGCTGAACAAGAGCAGACAGTGAATTATCCAGTAGGATTCCTGAACTCATTGAATCCTCTTGGACTGCCATCACACAAGCTGGAACTAAAAGAAAATGCTATTGAGAAATTTGAATCCTCCAAAGCTTTGTTAATTGTCAAGAAGGTGTTTCCTCATCTTACTTGTTCATGAAAGGTTTTTAATTCCAAGAATCCCCTTAATTCCTCCTTTTGAGTTTAAAAACTTTGTTTTCCAGTGAGAGTGAGCTATGCAATGTCAATCAATAAGTCCCAAGGACAATCATTGAAAGTAATTGGACTTCATCTGATGGAACCTTGCTTTTCTCACAACCAGTTCTCTGTTCGTTGTTCAAGGGTTGGGAATGGAAACAAGCTATTTGTACTGACAGCGAATGGGAAACCCAAAAATGTTTTTTATGATGCAACTTTGCAATAAGTTCCAAATAGAAAAATTATATCATTGTTTTGATTAAAACTGTTATTTGAAAAACATTGTTCAAGTTTAATAAAATTTGATATGCACTCAATGCATGAAGTGTCATTGTTGGGCCGAAAGAGCTAGCTTAAATATATATATATATATATATATATTTCATATATATATATATATATATATATATATATATATATATATATATATATATATATATATATATATATATAATTTGATCCCAAAGAAGACAATAAAGCCACTAGGATGCAAGGGGTTATTGAGTGTTAGAGCATATTTGAAAAACTACTATTAAAGAGAGAGAACAATAAAAGAACAAGAATTAAGACAGAAGATAATGATTGACATTGTATTTAAATTTTTGAAGATCAAAATTGACTGGGAAGCAAAAAGCCGGAAGAAGTTCCACAAGCGAGAATTGCAAAAGAAAAAATCTGTTAGCATAGAACTTACAGTTACATCCATCCATTTCAACTGTAAAATGTTGAGACATTTCCTCCAGCCTAGTACTATGCGTAAATACATACAGTGTAGATACCATAGTGGAAATTTCTTCACAACAATTATCATGAAAATATTTATAGTAAAAGCACAAGGAAACTACGTTACGCCGATGTAAAGGCGACTGAATCCGAGATGACAGGTCAGAATCAATAAAATTGCAGATTCTCCTTTGGATTTTATCAAGAATCTCTAAATATGTAGCAGGAGCACCAGACCATATGTGGCAGCAATATTCAAATCAAGGATGAATATGTAAGATAGATTCTGGTTAAAAAATTCTTATCTCTAAGCAACATTGAAAGCTACGTCTTCTTTGGCTCCACTCATTAAACTTATTAATATATTAAGGATACTTTGCTTGAATTTTATGGCATAAATCTTAGTGATGCCACCCATTCCTTTTCCTATTTTGTGGCATTAATTCTTCTACCTCTTTTACATTTTTGAATCGGAACAATGAATCTTCTCCCAAAATAACACCTTGTCTTCAATGTGCGCCTAAGCGAATTCACCTGTTATCCCTTGCTTCTACTAAGAATTTTCTGCTTAAATTTTTCATACGTCATGACAATGTTTACACGCAATTCTTCGTTGTTCTGCTCTTAGATTCAAATAAATATGACAGTCTCCATTTTAATATCAACTTACTATGAACATAAATTGTACCCGTAATCAGTGCATCTTTTATCGCCGTTTCATGTGAACATTTATTGCAAAATAATACGTCATTAACATTCACGGCCCTTTCAGACTTTTGTTTGTCATTTCGAATAACGTCCATGAAAGTTGCTACGAACAGAATGATAAGAATGGGGTGTATACAGTATGTTAAGAATAAGTGCCATGAGAATAAATACCATAATATCGGTACAAAAATAAACAAAAAACTTGGATGAAATGAAAATGACCATCACCCGTGACTCAGCCACATGAAAATGAGGTTAAGTCACGAGTAATTGATAAATTTCACAAACATTTTGTGAATACAGATCCTGTGGTGTTAGAAACACAACTTTATTCTGTTCGGACCGGTAAGTTTTAAATTATTAATAATGAAGACACACTTCTTATTACCCGTTTCCTCGAATTTTATAACGAATTGATTTCACTGCGAATACAGGACCACTTTCTTTTATACACACAATTTATTTTGCATTATACTAATCTTAGTGTTCAATTAATTAGTGTTTAATTCTTCTTTTTCTATTTTGCATTATCTTTCATTTTATTTGTATTTGCTTATTTCTTGTTTTGGCGACAGTTAAAATTTCTGAGATATATAATGAAGAAAGAAATCTTAGAAAATGTGACACTCACAGGACACATTGAAGGAAACAGCAAGTAACCTACCTAAAGAGGTCGTGTAAATGGAGTAAGAGAGATATTAAAAAGTAAAACAAGAGCTACAAAGAAAAGGAAGTTCTGGAGAGCCATGATTACAACAAATCCTGAAGGGACACGGCCCATTAAAGTAGTACAAGAACAAGAAGATCAAGAATTTCACAACTATTTTCTGTAATTCAACATTGGAATATAAGCAATCATTATAAAAGAATTATAAAGGAATTGTACACTGTTACTTATACGCATATATGAACATAATCTGACTAAAAATGTATAATGATGCGAGGTAAATACATTAATATGTTGACAGTTCCAATACACGTATAAACTCAGAGAGAAACACTCCCACACACTCAAATCGACTTAATAGAGCTCTAATGATCATACCGACCCACTATGTGAACATATTGAATCTCATGTTCGCATAACACACATCTACGGATATAAACACCCCAATAACTCTCTGCCAACTGTGCCCCAAAATTCGTATCATCTACGCTCTTCACTTTTTGCTTGCGGTTCTCTCAATAAATAATAAAAAAGTGATTGAGTGAGTGAGTGCGTGAGTGAGATAAAAGAAACAAGCAGAAAAAAAGCAATAACTGGGAAAAGGCAACAGTAGGGAGGAGTAAGGTAGGAAGAAAGAGAAGAGAAAATGAAACAATGAGAAAAAAAGCCCACCTGTTATCAATTCGATAGCGCCAGCCAAAGACTGAACTGTTTTAGCAATTTCATAAATGCGGACGCGGCCCCGGTTGGCATGCTGATCTGCCTCGATTGCCGCAAGCCGCCAAGAATTCCAGGTATCAAAAGAAGGCGGAACATGTACGTATCAAATCAGCAAACGATGGCGAGGTGTGCTCCCTCGAGTGGGATTGAATCGGCTCACTTCTCTTAAATAGATTTGATGGAAACTAATGGCATAATTCTATGTCATCAGTGTTAGTTCTTTTCTCAAATTCGATTACATTGGAATACACAATTGTACATCAAATAACAACAAATGCTTAAATATCATAAAATTTCAAAGTTTTCTTCACTAGCTTTGTCATAAGAAGCAAAATCTTAAGAATCCTGTTTTTTCTGTATTTTTTTCAAATTTCTATTTAACCACCATTTTTCTTTTGGAAACTTTTTTTTAGCTTTCTTGATCAGCAAATAATCAGGAGTATTACTCAAATTAAAATTTCAAGAGATTATCAAATGTTACTCGCATTTGATAATCTCTTGATTTGTTTGAAATTAAATCTATGACGTTCATAGTTTGCTTTACAAGTTCGTGTCCCGGTTTGCATCAATGGCTAAAGCACTTATTTGTTACAGGGTCTGTTCCATGATAACTGTATTTTAATTTACTATACAAACTGAGGTAGCTGTTTCTACTTCCAAATCATAGAGAAGCTGATCTATAATAAACTTCTTATTGCCCAAAGCTTTTCTCTCCTGTTGAAAGCCTAATTAATTGAATTGTTCTCGGTGAATTGTCCTTTCTACCCAGTTATGTATGTTCCAGAAATTTAGGTCATTCGTTAGTTGTAAATTTTAACAATTCCTTTTTTTCTC
>OZ038484.1:82196481-82203981 GCA_964036315.1 Acanthosepion esculentum
CTGGAAGATCGATTCTAGCAAGAAAAATTATCTAGCACAACACAGTAAACCAATTTTTCTAGCCGCACACTTATCAATTGATTCAATATAATCATTCAATTCATGTCAGTGGAAATATTAGACTGAAAAGGCACAATGAGTTATTCTCCTAGAAGTTAGTATCGGTAAAGATAATTAGAAGTAAAAAAGCGTTAAAATTAACAGGCCATTTCTTGCCTCAATTAATAACAAATTGATGGTCATTTTCAAGATCATCTGACAATTTTAATAACCTATCATACTTACCATTAATACAGCATGAAATAATTGTGTTATCAACATAGAGACTGAAGCGAGAGCCGATTGATGAAAATATTGATGTCCATAGATAGAACCCTACGGGACACTCGTATTAATGTAAAAAGATCTAGAAGACAAGTTTCATTTCGCGATTTGATTACATCAAATCAAAATTTCGACCAGAAACACTATAACCCTTCAATTCGTGAAGAGTACCAGTATACCAAACCCTGTCAAATGTGTTCGAGATATATGTGGCAATAACCCTACCGTCTCCATTTTCATCTAACGTTTGGCAGACTCTGTTAACGGCAATAACCATTAACACATCGGCAGTTGACTTAGAGAAACGAGAGCTATATTGTTTGACCGAAAGACCATTCTACGAGGTGAGATGCTTAACCAATTCCGAATTTATTACAGCCTCTAATTCTTTGCTAGAAAGTGTTAGAAGTAGTTAAAAAATCAGACGGCTCTTAAAAACAGGAACTACAGAAGAATATTTCCAACAATCTGGAAAGCAAAAAACAGCGAAACATTTACAGCTGAGAGAGAACAGGAGCCACTTCAGGGGCACATTTCTTTAGGACAATTACAAGGATACTATCGAATCAGCAACACTTTGCGGGATCAAGTTTAGAGATGATAGCAGAAACCAGGAGTGAAGTTGTATGAATATCACACCATAGAGGGGCACCTCGACGTGGTGCAATGGTTAGGAAGCTTGCCTCGCTAAAATAATTACGACTGAGTGGGGAGTTTGATCCTCACTGGATACTTTCGACCTTGTGCCACATCTAAGCTACGCTTAGAAAATCACCATATCATACCGTAGAAACTCAGTTCTCAGTGGAAAGCCAGGCAAAGATACTCCTGATGAGTTGAGATTTGTTGAAATATATCTGAAGTGATAGAATTTTGTTTTGTTTCAAACATGTTCTTTAAGCGAATTCGACAAGATACATCTGCAGAACAAGACCAAGTACTAGATTTTGTGCAACATATATTCTCTTGAAGAAATCAAAGAATGAATCGGCTGGAATATGTAAAGAACATTCTCTTGATTAAAAATTATTAGGTATGCATCTTTAACGCCATACACCGAATGTATAAAATATTCGATATTAATTTCAAGTTACAAAGCGAACAATTTCATATGGTTGAGCTAAAAGCACAAAGAACAAACTCTTAGCTCTTTCGTAATCGGTAAATTTTCCGAGGAAAAGAATCTGCTATAACATTTTCAAAATTTACCTTAGAAATATAAGCAGGCATTCTTCAAGTACCCACTTTAATATGACTTTCTATCAAATCCCGTATAACATGGAAATTCAGGTATATCATTTGGTGTCTATCTTAACAAAGTGTTGAGAATGAGAACTATATCTTCTCTTAATGAGTACCCTAGCGTGCTCTATAGCCATATAGAGAAGTGATAGTTCAGCCTAATCATGTCTTGCATTATATCTTAATACATTCATAAACCTTGCCAAGCCATTTCGTCACAAAAAATACGACAAGGCTATAAAAGATAAGCAACCAGCCCTGCAGATAAGTCATTGGCGATGTCTCACTATGCATTCTGGCTCAGGGGAAAAATTGGTGGAATGTATATAAGCAAAACAGCATATTAATTATATATATATATATATATATATATATATATATATATATATATATATATATATATATATATATATATATATATATATATATATATATATATATACACGTACATATAGAATAGTTACGATTTTCCTCGTTTGGCGTCTTCTTTTACATGCAGCCTGTATTCATTTCTTTTCCAAGCCTGTTTTCTTCCCTGCACTCTTACCCGCGCTTTGAGGCTCCTGTTTTCCGTTGCAAGCAGTGGAAGAATAAAACAGTGTATAAGTGTATGTCAGCAGCCGGCCCTGACAAATAGAATCAGATCAGTGGCTGACATAATATCGTTTTTGGAGAACAGGGAGAAAGAAGAGCGGGGGACAAAAAAAAAGAAGGAAAATAAATAGATAAAAATTGGCGGGAATTTTGAGAGTTATGATGGGAACCTTGAAAAGCATACAGGGGTGAGGACTTTTGATATAAAGTAAGAAAATAAAAACCAGAACGAAGAGAGAACAAGAAAGAAGAATGATACTACTACTACTATTAAGTTATGAAAATGTCTTATCCCAAACTTTTTATACGAAGTATTTCTCAGGGATTCTCCACCTACTCCTACTCCAACAACTCTCACTATGACTTTAACTAATAGTAATCGTTTTGTTTTGTTTTTTCTTCTGTTATATTTAAAATTTTATAAAGAATTACTGCAACCCTGAGAGAAATTAAAATGATGACGAGGCGGTAATAAATTATACAGATGTTATGTCCTCAAAATGAGTTTAGTAGTAATGTTGATGTAGATAACTATAAGTATTGGGTGGAATAATTAAGGTGGGAAAAATTAAAAGAAGGAGCGACTAGATGAAGATGTCGAATTAATAAGAAGGATGGTGACTGCAATGAATCTAGAAAGAACAGCAGCAACAAATACAGAAATCGGCGAATTCAAGAAGATCATAAATGATATAATCTTTATTTTGACTGTGTGGATATCCAACACTTAATATATTAAGAAGTTTTGTTTGCATACGTTTACACATATGTCTGTCGATTTATATTCTAATTAGATATATGAATTCGTGTGCGTATGCATTTTTAATACATATGTTTGCCTGTTTAGAATATGTCAGACACGATAAAGTATATACGTACCTCTCTCTTCCTCTCACTCTCTCTCTCTATATATATGTATATATGTATTCACATATATATATATATATATATATATATATATATATATATATATATATGCGTATGTCTGTGTCTGTGTGTATATGTATGTATATGAATACATTCTTGTTTGAAAATTTATAATTGAGTAAAACAAACCAAGATGGCACATGTGAATTCTATTTAATAATCAAATCGAATGAATTTACATTTGAAATCTGAACTTTGTCTTGATATGTATTTAACTTAGCCGACTATAACACAAAAATATTTTTGGAGATCATGTAGCGCACAGCTTCTGTAGAGTTGTATATCCCATTAAATATGATAATCGAACCTCGACTCTTGAGACAACCGAGCGTTCTGTGTGTATGTGTGTGTATGTCATTGTATGACATTGATTATTCTCAAATAATACCTTAATTTGATTATGATCAACCTCAGTTCGTCTACTTGACCATGGGGCGTCGTTCACTGAAAAGTATTCGGCATGAAGTTTTACAAATCATTTTTACATGGTTTTACAAACCATTTCACATTCATGATCAGACAATGATTGCAAAACTTAAGAAAGAATTGGAAATTTTCGTACAAACTGTCAAAATCTTCAGCCAATAAAAGGAAATGGCGTTAAGATGTGAGCATTGTCAATGTTGATGTGCAAATGAAAATCGGAAGTGACTGGATGAAGCATCCAATTTGATCAAATATCTACGAATATTGGAAGAACACTCAACGAAACCAAATGAAACGAAGGAACAATCAAAAAAAGAATATCCGAAAAAAAATAGAAAGAAAATTTTGGAAATTAAACTCAAGAGCAGGAGAATGATTAAAGGCATAAATACAAAAGTAATATCCGTGAAGAAATATTTGGAGCTCTTCCTAAACTGGACAAGAGAAGAACTCAAAAATAGGAATCAAATTGATGACAATGTAAAAAGCGAAGCATTTCGAGCAAATGTCGATAGAAACGTTACGTGAAAAGGAAAGACGACGAAAAAGGATTCATCAGTACTGGGTACTAAAAAGCAATTGAGAACTGCACAAGACAGAATAAAGAAATATTATGACAGCCAAATTTGTAGTAGTAAAATGAAGAGAACAAATGGAAGATCAGAAAACTTGAAAACGTGGTAACAAAAGTATAAAGAGAAACAACTGTCTCGATATTCCGAAAAACAACAAAAAAAAACTGCAGATAAGATGGGCATATTTATGAAGAGAAAAAACAGAATAGCTATTAATGACATTCAAAACAATTCGATAAATACAAAAACCAAGATAGGATGCGGCGAAATAATAAATGTAACTATGCCGAGATAGTAATTTCATAAGTGAATGCAAACAGATTGAATAGGACCGGTAAGTCATTGGAAATTATACAAAAACTTGAATATGACCTTTCAAATCAATAATATATGCACAAGTCAGCAGAATAAAGAATAAAAGCAAAATTCGATGGAACTTTGGAATTCAAACGGATCGCTAAATCCAAAATAGCATATCTGATTTAGTCATCGTAAATAAGAAATTTTATCAGACATTAGATGCTGTTGTTCCAGCAAATGATAGAGAAATTTGGAAAAAAGACTACTAGCTGGAAAACAAATTTGAAGGGGATTGCAAATTAAAGGAATCGGAAATAAATTTGTGGAAGAATGGAAATCGTCCATAAAAATATCGACGATTTAGAAAACTTACTATCATTTATCACCACTGAAATTCACCAGTTATTACTGTTTAAAACCTCAAAGAACATTTTTCTAGGAGAACCTCCAGTTTATGATCATAGTATTTGTTTATATTTTGGACTTCAGTCCGTTTGCGTAATTTGAAGGAATAATGTGGCACTTGAGGATTCAAACCAATTTCCCCTCCTATTATGAAGACCGGAACTTCGATAATTGTAAACAACGACACAATCTACCAGTGAACTTTCGGGCGAAGGGAAAGAATTCAAAATGCAAAGACTTCATCCAGGAAACGAATAAGTTATAGTACATAAAGATAAAGTCAATAACCGGATCACTTATAACCGTGGATCAAGACTGGATTAAATTGAAGAAGAATCATGGCGTGTGAGGATACAGGGAAATCACCAATAAAAACCAAACATATAAATTCATTGAATAATAATAATAATAATAATAATAATGATAATGATAATAATGATAATAATAATAATAATTTCTTTTTTCCGTGGCTACAGGTGTAATTATCTAACAATGTTTGTCTTCTCTGTGAGTGAAAATGTAAAATTTATCTTTTAGTGTCTAGTAGTTTGAGAGATGCCCGGAAATGTATATATATTTTTCCCTTACCTCTACCCCTTTGTTTAATGAATTCTTTGATAGTACCCCTGCCAAACTGTAGTAGAAGGTCCAGCCTACCCCATAAAATTTGATAAGTATCTGTCGTTGGTGGCGGAGAGTTGAACATTTGTGGAAATCACTTGTGCCATGCTCCGAACATTAAAAATGGTAAATGTTGTACCATTTTTCAATTATACTTTTCTGTACTTCTTCTGTACTATGATTCTAAATCCCTTTCACTCAATTTAACTTGAATTCTTTCATTTGGATTTCCCTTTTCTCTTTCCTTTCTCTTCCTTTTTTTTATAACTCTATAATACTAAAACCTGATACTCCCACTGGGAGTTGTCACTCCGACTTATACTAAGTTAAAACTTAGTATAGTCTACCCCACTGAACACAATACACTTTTATGAACCATTCCGCCTCCTATATGTCATGTTGGGCGTGCTTTGGGGACTTTTTCCAGAGTCGTCCTAAAGCTGGTAACTTGAACATAATTACCCCTTGGCGGTCAAGATTAAAACGCAAATCTCTACCAATTTCAATGAATACGAATAAAATTTCATACCGGATCGGTCGTCACCCGAGTCAACAAGGGCCGCGTCCCTCAGAGAGGAACCAGTCTGAGGACGAAAAATCTGTCACTGGAACAAACTCTTCCATAAACGAAGAGACACTAGGTCACCAAAACCGGATTATTGCCAACCTTGGACCAAGTGACTCAATACCAAATCGACTAATAAAAAGAAAACGAACGAAATGGACCTGCGAAGAGTATCGACCAGTGATGGCATCATTCTTCACTGCACTCGAAAACCCAGCAAAGAACACCACCAATCAAACATACCAAATATGGAGAAGTATGGTGGGAAATGATATAAGACCTAACCTCAATCCAAACATGCTTGTTAATGTCCGTAGGGACATTATGCGAAACAACAGACTCTCAAAGACAGGAATAGATAGGATAAAATTAGATATAAGACAAAATACTATGGCACATCACTCAAACTGTAATGAGATGAATGTAGAACTAAATAATGTGACAGAGGATGAGATAAAAACTAAAACAAATGAAATACAAAATAACCTCCCAGGAAATAAAATCAAAGACTCTATCTTAAACATAACCTGCAGTTCTCCAGACAATGTCACTGAGGATGAAAAATTAAGTTAGAATTCCTTGAAAACCATAAATCTGAAATCACCGAATCGAAAAACGACGTCATTCAAGTACTCAGCAGAGTAACTTTCATACAATTATCAGAAAGAGACCAGCTACCCAAAATCCATATGACGAATTCCAACAAGCACATTGTGAAAATATACAACGCTGCTCTGGAAACACTGTTAACGTACCACCGGGAAACATCACTGAAGTTAACAACGTCATTTTCGCAACAGCTTTAGCAGCGACTTGGAAGCTTGGGATCAAGACAATAAATAAAGTTAACATAGAGAGCCAGCTTGGAAAGCAAAACTGTTACGAGAAATAAAACAAATCAGATGTGAGCTTTCTATATTAGATGAGCTTACCAGAAACCCTAATATTTCCACACGCAAGTGCAAAAAGATCAAGAGGAAATACAAAATAAATCCCTACTTGACATGCCATCAACCAGGGAAATGCTGAAGCAGAAACTTCAGCTAAAGGCACAGAGAACAAGACGATACGAAAAACGTTGTAGGTTCTATCGCCAAAATAAAATATTCCAAACGGACCTTAAGAAATTTTACAGGGAAATTGGAAAAACACCTATACATGTCGAAAGGCCACCACCGATTGATAATGTACAGACATTTTGGGAAAATATTTGGAGCAGCCCGAAGGAATATAACCCAAATGCAGAATGGATCCGACGTGAAGAAGAACGAATGCTGGATACACATCTGCAAGAATGGGAAAATATATTCACAGATGATGTTAGGCAAGGTCTAACGAAATCCCAAAAATGGAAATCCCCAGGAAATGACAAGGTTCCCAATTTCTGGCTTTATCATCTCTCATCTATCCACAATATGCTTGCGAACATTATCAAAGCTTGTAAATAATCCCAATAAAACCCCGGAATGGATTACTGAAGGTATTACATACCTCATACCAAAAACAAATGAAACAGAGGAC
>OZ038484.1:82208981-82251481 GCA_964036315.1 Acanthosepion esculentum
TATCAAGTAAGGTATCTCATGGTACACACTTTAGTATCTAAAAAGTGGTTGTTAATTTAGAGTGTTTCTAAGGAAAAGTATTTGCCGGGTCACGCTATTTACCGGGTCATATTGCAAATTCACCTCGCCTCATAAGCTATTGGAAAATCTGCAAGTATACAGATGTATTTACCATTCGAAACGGATGCGAAGGCTATTCATAGATGCTCACGAAAACGATTAAAATTCCCATAATATTTTTAGTAAATTAGGAATGATGAAATATTGTCCCTTTTACTAAAAGAGAGTAGTACGACAATATTCAATAGTGAATGTAAATATTAAGTTGGTAATAAATATCACACACAAGATCACCTTATTAATTCGATCATATACTCTATCAATAGGAGCATGATGCATTTATCATCTTTATGAGTTCATCTTTGTGTGGAGCCGCGTGCGAAACAAGTGCGAAACAAGTGCTTATACATATTATTTATTTGTGATCCGTGCTCTTCGAGCGCGTATTGTATTGCATTAATTTGTTGAGTCGAGGGCGCCTTTTTTGAATTCGAATTTGTCAAACATACAGAAAAGGCAGTAGACATGAATAAATTTTAATGAAATTAATCAAATGCAGACTAACATACGTAAATAGTTAATCAATTAGAATTCGTAGGTGAATTTTATGTGTATCAAAATGTACACAGCATATTTACGAGTATGAAAACGTGCAATGAAACAATGGTATTCAGATTTTCATTGAGCCGGTATTAATAATGGTATTCCACATGTCTTCCACAATTTCTTAATGAAAACATAACGTAGAAAGTCAGTTTTGATAAGATTTGTTTCATAAATCATTTCGAAAGTGATATCTTCATGGGTGTACAAGTAAAGTTTCTAAACATTTATTTTGTGTACATCTATACAACCAGATTTATATCTGTGAAAAGATCGATATATCAAAAGAAAGATAACGAATGATCTCATCTTTTGATAAACTTTTAATTAAAGATTTTCGAATTGTTATTACATTAAGCCAAAATCCTAAATTACGATCAGTTTCAGACCTTAAGCCCGTGAATTTGTATCAATAAACATCTTCCGAAAATACAAAACCTAAGATTCATAAACCTGTAGTTATTATGTGTTTCAGGGTGTGTATGCATGGAGGGTCATATGTACATGAATGTACAATTAGAAATGAAACAGGCATGCTTTGTCGATTATATTTAATCTAACTTGTTTGGATGAATACTTGCTGTCTAAATATACTTTATATATATATATATATATATATATATATATATATATATATATAGAGAGAGAGAGAGAGAGAGAGAGAGAGAGAGAGACAATAGATAAGTGTGCATCAATAGGTTTGGAATGCTGTTCTGAAATTTTCACTGCACAATGCGTGAATACTTATTAATACTCAAACTTAAGAGAATTGACAAGGAAAGATATTTTTTGTTGTTTTTTTAAATTGCTATGATTTCTTGGGACAGATAACAGAATGGTTTCCTTTTTTCTTTTTCTTATTTTTTGTTCGCTGTGGCTTAGAACCTAATGTAGTTCAATTAGACTGGCTGCCACTCAAGGCTAAAGCACAATCTATCTTGATATTTACTGTATAGCTGGGAGAAGAATAGAGTGAGACAGTAAAAGCAGCGAATTAAGCCGATTCCGATTTTCGCGTCGATAACCGTTACACTGCCCACTTTCCCAAGTTTGACCAAATGATGAAACATCAGATTTATTTTTAGAAGGTTTTTTTTTTGCTCAGGCTGGTGATAATATTTAAAAAATCCGTGTACACAAACATATACACACACGCATACATATATATACATATACATATATATGTGTTTGTGTGCGTATGTATGTGTGTGTGTATGCGGTTACATAATTTTATATTCTTTCGTGTGCGCATGCAAAAATATATAACTATGCATGTCTATGCACAGATAGACACGCGTCTTAGTGCACATTTGAATGTATATATCTGACCGTATAATCAAATTTATTATACGAATTTATTGTGTATACTGTAAAGATGTTCTAATGCATACACACACACACACACACACACACACACACACACACACACACAAACACACACACACACAAAACACATGCATACTTAAACAGACTTCATCTCTAAGCTCGTATATGCATATTGTTTCAAAAAAGAACATGCAATATGTGCGTATATGGCATACTGGAAAGTTTTATTACCACATACAAATTATGTCCACATGTGTCGCTTGTATGATGGCAACATGTAACAGAATCAAATGAAATACATTTAGTAAAAAATATGTAGAAACGTTACCGAGACATTACAAAATAGAGCCTGTGTATAAGCATATGCTTGTTAGGTTACAGGGTTGGACACTCGATTTACTTGGGGCGTGTGTGTGTGTCTGTGTGTGTGTGTGTGTGTGTGTGTGTGTGTGTGTGTGTGTGTGTGTGTGTGTGTGTGTGTGTGTGTGTGTGTGTCTGTGTGTGTGTTTAAGGGGTTGTTTTAACATGGCTTTTTTTTAATGAAATTTTCACTTACCGTCAAAATTGTGGAGCCTCAACCTCTGGTTCGGTCGACTGGCCCCCGCCGACTGTAACAGGCCGCCGCCACCACCACCGCCTGTCCCTGCCACAAAAAGCACAGTGACTACCACTTCTAATGCCATTCGTAGTAGAGTCATTATCATTATTTTTGCCTCCCTTGTTCTTTTTCTCTCGGTCTCTGTCTCCCTCTCTCTATCCTCTGTCGTTTTTTTTTTTATTTTATATTACTTTCTTCTTTTTTTCTCTTCGCTCTCCCACTCTTCTTCCCTATGTGATCGAGAGTTACTCTAACTCTTTAGTACGCGTATGTACCACTAGTGCCAACCAAAAGAAGTGGGGTGGGAAAAATGAGGGTCGATGTATTGCGGACCGGGAAGGTGCGGTAAGTTGACAAAAACGAGGACTTATCCTATTTTTTTTTGTTTTTTTACTTCTTTCAGAAAGAAAAACTAACGATTTTGTCAGTTTGTTTTGTCTTTCCCCCTCTCCCTCCCCTTTATGTCTTTCTGTCTCCCTCTTTCTTTTTCTTTCTCTTATAAAAGGAGAAAAGACTTTTAAGTGTTTTTTTTACTTGTCAATAAAGACGCTGCTTTTTAAAAGTATGTTGAACGATGGCAATAAATGGGGCTGTTGAAGTGATCTATTAAGAAGATGATGAGGAGGATGATGACTAGAAGATTATAATGTTTAAGAAATTTGTGTGTGTGTGTGTGTTTCGTTTAGTTTAAAAGATGGGGACAACAGCTGCTGCGATTAGTTGTTTCCTTTTATTGTTTTTCCTTATTTTCGTTCTTTCTTTTTATATTTTTTATAAGTTAAGTGTCTTTTATCTTCTTTTTTTGTCGTTTGAGATTTTCTTTTGATCAGTTAATTTTCTTTGCTTTTTTGTCTTTTGTTTTTTCAGTTTTTTTTTTTTTTTTCACTTTAAAATTGTCATATTTGTGTTGCCGGCATTCTTGTTATTGTTACTGTTCTTATAGTACTTGTAGTAGTAGTGATTATAAATGAAATAATAATTGTAGAAATAGTAGTAGTAGTCACAGAACGTATATTTATAGTTAATCGTAGTAACATCTATCGTAAACACGGTAGCAATATTAATAACTATTGTTAGTAATATTGTCAATAATTGGAACGTTTTTAGTTGTGCTCGTTTTTACTAGGTATGTAATCACCTGTTGTTAGTATCATCTCCTAAAACGAAGCCAGTGAGTTCTTCTTCTTCTTCTTCTTCTTCTTCTTCTTCTTCTTCTTCTTCTTCTTCTTCTTCTTCTTCTTCTTCTCTTTGATCCGACAACATATGCTTCTTGCACATCGAAAAAGTGGACGAAATTCGCTACGAACAGGGTATACGTTCGTTTATATTTATATACAGTACAGATGAATAGATACGACTGGGCGCTCACCTCTCTCCATCACACATTTTTTCGACCTTTCTGTATCTCTTTATCGCACTCGCTCACTCTGTCGCTGTCTGTCTGATTCTCTTTTGCTCTCCCTCGCTCTCTCCCTCTCTTTCTCTCTCTCATACACACATAAATATACATTCGCAAGTACACACACACACATACATAAATACGCAGATATCAGTTCGAAATATCCCGAATAAAAATGAAGCTCGATACCGCTGACAAACTGCATTTCATGTTGTACACATCCAGTTGATGGCATCGACATTATATACCAAAATTGCGTTGTTATGTGCCAAAGTTATTGAAGCACTACCTTAAATTATGACACTGTTTGTACCAACCACAAGTATGTGTGCTGTAAATCCATATGCACCCCCACCCATACACACTATTGTGCATATTATGACAGCATGCATTAATTTCAATTACAAGTTGAGGTGCGTGAAATTAACTACCGGCACATTTTTGTCAGCAACGTATTTTGAAATTCTTCGATTGGTCCATGAAATGTGGAATGAAATCAATAAAACAAACTTATGGTTTTTATTCCAAAAATATATTACCTGATACTTTTAAATATATGCTTGTTTGTTAAATAAGTAAAACTTAATGTGAGGCGAAGTGTTTAAGCAAATGCTTGTAAGTCATTTTCTATTGTCCAAAATTTTGGATAATCACATCATTCAGCAGCATGCATAATAATACAAAATGAAAAAATATTTAGAAAATCGTAAATAAAAATAATTTAAAAAAGGATTTCCCTTTTCAATTTATTTTTCAAAATTAAATTTACAAAGTGGACATCATTTTTTATTTTTCAAATGCCTTCGTCAATTTTGTAACGTCTGTTATCCGCTTTTAAATGTATTGGTAAGATTTACGACTTCTTATCGATATATATCGTTTCGACATAACTCGATTCTAGTGTCACATATTTACGTGCATAATAAGGAACTGAGGTGATTGTAAATGTGTCTTCTAAAAAATGCAATGTCAAATTTCTTCATCACGTATATGTGTAGTTTAAATCGCATACGCTTGCGTGTATTCAAGTATAGATAGGCATAAAAATATATGTTCAAACTAACCCCTACACACACACGCACGCAATCGTTTTTCAAATTGTTCCTATTAAATTTTAAGTTTCCTTATAAAATAGACAAATTAAAAAGACGTTTAAACGAACTTTTGCTGCCCAAGTATACCTTATATAGTTGATGGGGTGTACGAAGCCAATATTTAGTCAGATTTTTTAAAGTGGGTTCATTTGAAAACTTTTCAGCATATTGTAAATATTTCTACGTGCATGTATATGCAGTGCATATTCTGTAAATATTTATGCATATTCTTGGGATATCTAGGTTTGTGCACGTATTCATTTCAGTAGAAATTATATAAGGTATAACTTGCTACATTTAATGATGAAAAAAATATTTATTTTGCAAAGTAATATATTTTTTCATCATAATCGCTTTGCTTGAACATTGCACTTAATTCAGTGGAAAATATTGATCACATATACTGAAGATTATAGAGTGAATTTTTCGGTCAACATTCAATAATTATTTGTCATTGATGCATATTCGTATATAGTTTATATAGATATATGTGTCTAAATTACCAGTGGATATATGTATGCTAATTTCGCATTATACACATGCACACACTCACACACACACACACACACATATGTTTGCGTGTGTGTGTGTATAATGCGAAATTAACATACATATATCCACTGGTAATTTAGACGCATATTAACATACATATATCCACTGATAATTTAGACACACACACAGAGACATATATATATATATATATATATATATATATATATATGTGTGTGTGTGTGTGTGTGTGTGTGTGTGTGTGTGTGTGTGTGTGTGTGGTGTATCAAAAATACGTTTAGAAAATTTGGGACAGGTTCCTGACACCAAAACAAGGTAAAATGCTCATATAAACATATGTCCAAAATGTCATCGTTGTATCTCACAGAGAAATTCATAACAGTTTAAAATGTCCTCCGTTTGCTTCTGCACACGTATGCACCCGTTGGATCATTGACTGGCGGATCCTTTCAAATACTCCCACATGGTGTCGAATAGTTTTGCTGGCTCCCATGACACGTTAACGAATTATCTCTGAATTATTAATGCTGTGGCTGAAAGTAAATTTGAATGTTGCAACATGTTCCATACATGCTCAGTGGGGTTAACTGTCAAACCCTAGTGCAATGGAGCATCTGGAAGTCAGCCGGATTTTAATAGAGTTTCGAGTTACCCGTGCACAATAATAGTTGCGTTATCTTGTAGACTATTGTTACATACCGTACCTATGAACACTAATGGGTATACCCCAATCCTCATAAATATGTTGGACACTATTGTAAGTGGGGGCAATATGCTGGCTAATTTTCCCGATTTTGCCGGTTGTGTTCAACAACTGGTTGCGGCAGGGGGCCATCCCCGACAGGTTCACCAGGAGTGTGATCACACTGTTGAAAAAGGGCAAGGATGTTGGGGGTGAAATTAGATGATTACAGGCCCATAACTCTGTAAATACAGAATTAAAGATTTTGACCAAGATCCTGCAGGAGCGTTTGCAGTCAGTTGCCAAATATCTGTTGGGTCCTGAGCAGACTTGTTCTGTGCGGAGCCGAACAATTCAGAGCAACCTGCATCTGATCCGCACGATCATAGATGAGGCCGTGCTGATCAATTTAGATCTGTCCAAGGAATTTGATAGGGTTGACCATCGTTACCTTGCTGCTGCCCTGCAGGTCACCGGATTCGAACTCGACTTCTGCCGCTGGATTAACCTCCTGTATCGCTTCCCCAGTGCTATGGTACAGGTGAACGGGAAGCTGTCGGTGTGCAGTCCGGCCCTAGGGGATTTGCCGTTCCTGGAGGGGCTCGAATCAGGGTTTCCGCGTACGCAGATGACGTATCTGCTTTCGTGTCGTCCCTCAGCGACATTGAGGTGGTACTAAGGGCGCTTGATCGTTACAAAAAGGTGACAGAGGCCAAGATTAACCGCGACAAGTCGTCCGGTCTGCGGTTAGGTGCCTGGAAGGGGGTTAATCTTCCGGGGCCCTTCGGTTGGACGGACGGTCCTGTCCGCATTCTTGGAGTGTGATTTGGACCCGACTTCCAGCTCGAGAAAAATTGGTCTGACGTACGAGCAAAGGTCGTCGCAGCCGATCAGACTTGGCGTCGACGGAGGTTGTCCGTGAAGGGTAGAGCGGAGGTGTATGCTAGATCATACGTTTTCCCGATTGTTCTTTATCCATTGTCCGTACTTCCTCTCTGTAAAGATCATAAGAAGCCGCTCGAGCTTCACTATACTCCATTTTATGGAGGAGACGCAAGAATCAGGTCGACAGAGAATGTGCACAACGTCCGTGTTGTAGGTGGGGGGGCTGGAAATGCGACACCTGGCGAGCCACCAACTCGCCTCGAGGCTGGCTTTCCTACGCCTCGCATTGACAGGAGATTCCATTGTGGCGGAGATTGTTAGGAACGTGTTCCCTTTCCTTACCATCAGTCACTCCATCTCGCGGGTTGAGCGCCGTCGTAAACCCCGGGATCAATCGGATTTCCTTCCCTCTCCCGCCTCCCCTTAGTTAGGTTAGATAAGCTTTGTGTACCTAGTTAATGTAAGTAAGTGTTGTTCCTGGCCTGCTTCCGGCTGAATGTTTGGTTATGATTCGAGTCGAGATTCCCAACCTCCCCAGTTTGTTTTGGCCCCTTTTTATCTCGACTGGGTCAGCTTTTATATTTCCCATGCCCGTATATATTTTCTCCTTTCCCACTCCCTTAGTGAGAGAGCTTCTTGATTTTGTCCAATGGGCAGAATACAGCGGCCTCTTTAAGACGGTTAGACGGGACATGCTAACATTATGTTTTTGTTTACTTTCATTATTAGATTTTTATATATAATAATTTATTATCATTAAAATTTTATGGCATGGGGCGCGTTTCATAGGACCCCCTTGAGAGGATGCTGTACTGTGATGCATGGATGATTGAGTGGTGATGGATGAGTTTTTATGGTGAATGTGGAAATTGTGATGAATGAATTGGTCGTGAATCGAATTAGCTAGTTATAAGATAGTTAGTGTCGACCAGCCTCAACCCCTCCCCATTTTGGCCACGTGCCATAATTGTATTTTATATACAATAAATCTCAATATGCTGTCTTTTTAGACCTTATACCGTCCGGTGTTTGCCACCTGAATATTTGTGCTACTATTACCTAGATTATTTTGTGAACTCCATTTAGTTTCTGTTATGTCTATTTTTTTTATTTTACTTTTACTTACGTTTCAATTTTGTACTGACTGATTTTTGAAAAGTTTTTTTTATTTTTCAATTTCTTACCCTCCCCATTTTTCTTTTTTTCTGCTCTCATTCTTTTATGATTAGCTTTTTGATTTTCTTTTATTTTAAAATTAACATTTTATATTCTGTAATTCCCCGCTAGAGTTTATCTGCTTTATTTACATCAGACTTTATTTTTCTTTGCTTACGTGTTATTTCGTTCTTTGTTGTTCTTTGTTTTTCGTTCTTTGTTTTACATTTTTAAATATCCGATAAGTCTTATGTGTTGTACTTGTTAAATGTTTTCTGTACATATTTGTTTTGATTTTATTGTATTTGTAATTTTTGTCTAATCTGTCCTTTTTTACGTTTTGTTTTTCTTTGTTAACGGGCTGACTTGGTATTTACAGCAGCCATATTTGATTTTGTGATTTGTTTCGTTTCGTATTAGTTCCGTATTTTCTTTGGTTTTCTAGTCCTATTGCTGTATTATTTTATTGTTGTTTTAATTTCTTCGTGTATTTTTATTCCTTTTCGTACCTGTAAACTATTTTGTATAACCATTTTTAAAGGAAATTGTGATTGTTTTGTAGATTTATTTTTGTCCGCCTTTTTAAAGTTCAACGTTTTATTCTTGTCTGTATTTTATGTAAGGTTTGTTTTTTGTACGTTCAACTGTCCTATTGTATTTGTTTTTGTGATTTATTTAAAGCGGTGAGCGCTTGTGACCTTATAACTCTTATACTGAGGACCGAATATCAAGGCAGGCGTAGGACCAAGGTTTCAGTATACGAGGTCCCTCCTCAGATTGTCGAGGAATACTTGGCCGCTTATCTGTGCCGATTTGGTCAGATACTCAATGCTTCCTCTGACGATCTGACCGGGGGATGGAGTTTTGAATTAATGGTGGATCGAAAGGCCTTCGTCTGTATCCCCAACTGCATGCCGATCATAGTAACAGGTCGAAGACCGGCTTACTGGAAGTGTGTACAGACTGGTCACATGTCCTCTTCCTGCCCAGAGATGAAGGCCTTTGGAGTTCTGGCCTTCACTGACCCAAATCCCGTCGGGCTGAATCTGTTGTTTCCGTCTCGCCTGTAATGGGCATGCCAACAGCCGGGACCGGTGTGGTAAAACCCCCGGTTGTGTCCGTCTCACGGCCCCCATTCTCCGAAAAGCCTTTGCCCGCCGCTAGTGCGGTTGTGAAAAAGGAAAAGGGGGAATGACAGGTTGTTGGTAAAGCTAGAGGGAACCTCTGGGCAGCGGGTCCTCGTCCCAATGAAGCCCCAACGGGAAACGACAAAAACAGTCCCACTCCCTCAAGCAGTTCTAAGTGTGTTTCCCCGACCAGCTACTCGGAAAAACTACAACAAAAGCAAAAGTACGAACTATCATTCGAGAAAGCGGAAAAATTGCGTCATTTGAAAGATTCTCTGAAGCTAAATAATCATGGAAAAAATTTGGCTCTAACTCCTCGGCACCGTCTTCCTCTTCAGCCAAACAGCACATTATGTACCCTCCTCCAGTCCTATGATCCTCATCTCCCTCTCCCACAAAAATGACAACATTAAAAAGGCCCCCATCACAGTCTCACTTGCAAAAGACCACCCTTCAAATATTGCTATTAGCAAACAAACCATCCCCTGTCAAAACTCCTGCAGCTACACCGAAAAAGACTGACATTGCAAAACGGCAAATAAGCCCATCACCTAAACCCATATTTAACACAGGGGAAGACGTGTACCAAGTTTCTAAACAACTAGAAGACAAGGCCCAACAATATTCCAAAAAAATGAGGAACATTAAATCCCTGGTTAATTTCCGGAACTTAGATATCGAAAACCCAAGAAATTTTCCCAACGCAAAAAAAGGTTCTTAACTGTCATTAGAGGAGGCGAAGCCGGTGAACAAATGTTGGCCATGGTTGCGGAGGCTAATGAATTCTTCGGGATGTTTTCGACTATTTCGATAATGATACAGTGAAAAAATTACAGCAATTTTGTTCAGGGAGGTTCCCGATTTTTGTTCACCCCTCCCTGTACAGGGCGTTAAAATTAACTTTCCCTCTGGTCATTGGCGGCCTGTCTCCCGACGGTACCATCAAAACTGAGATGGGAACAGGTTCGATGGGAGAAGCCATTGGTGTCTTTTGCCCTTCCTTGTTTAATGCAGGAGAACAACCCTAATCGGTTTCATTATGTCTCTCTAGTTAGTTTGTCTTAATGTACGAGGCCTGAGGGCGGAGTCTCTCAGAGCGAGGCTCTCTCGTGACCTTCAGCGTCTCGGAGTGAATGTTTGTTATGTACAAGAGGCCCGTACTTCAACTCATGACCCTGAGGACATTCTGTCTAGAGGGTTCAGCATGTTTTGATGGTCGTTCGAGAGGTGTCTCTTGGCTAGTGAGCAAGTCTTTGAAGGCTGCGTGTACTCTTGTCTTCGCAGATCCAGCGGGCAGTCTTTGCGTGCTGGATGTTACCATAAATGATAAGGCTCTTCGTCTCATTGGGGTTTATGCGCCCAATGTCCATTCTGAGCGGCCTGCTTTGTTTCGACAGATCGAGCCGTTTTTGACGACATCTCGTCCTTGACCTCGATATAGATCGTATAGGGCCAAATTCGGGTACTTACAACTGAGACGTGAAACGATTTCGGGACTTTATCGACAGGTTTGATCTTGTCGATAAATATTGGAATGAGCACCCTCGGGAGGTAGTTTGGACTTGGACAAATAGTGGCAGCTCGAATGCTTGGGCTGTTTCTAGCTACATCGACCGAGACTTAGTTAGGAGAGTCGATGTAGGGCTCTTAGGGTGTCCAAGATTTCATTATATGGTTTATTCGGACAATAGGCTTGTCCGGGTCCGTGTAAACTTAGATAAGCCTAAGGTTAGGTTGGCTGTATACTGGAAATTAAACTGCTCACGATTTAGTGAGCAGGATTTCCGGGACTAGCTGCTACTAATGATACAACGGGAATTGACGGGGTCGGTTTTTGGAAATGCCTGGTGGGACAATTTAAAATCCAAAACTAGAACGTTTGCTTCTGATTTTAGCCGTTGACTCAATCTAGATAGATTAGAGGCGCAAACGGCTTGTGAGCAAAAAGTAGATCGGGCAATGAAATCCCGTGATAGTCGTGAAATAGCCTTAGCTAAGGCAGAGTTGTCCTCCTTGCTTAACAAGAAGGATCAAGCTCTGCTAGTTAGGGCTAGGTTAAAAAGAATGTCCTCTGAGGCGACGAATATGGCCGCTGAGTTTCGCGCAAAGGAGTCTCGGAATGCATCTCAGCGACATATCGCATGCGTCACATTGCCGGATAAGTGGACCGTGACTTCAAACGTGGGCATATGTGAGGCTTTTCGTGATTACTTTCAGGAACTTTTCACCAGGGATCCCAGTCTGAGCCCTGCTCAGTTCGACGCCTATTTAGCCGACTTCTCCTGTTTTGAGGCAACTGAAGCGGTTGGGTGCGAGAGTCCCATCACAGAGTCGGAAATCTGGGAAGCGTTGAAACAGGTTAACTGGGATAAATCTCCGGGATTAGATGGTCTTCCGTACGAAGTTTACTTGAGGCAGTCTCCCGTTTTTGTTCCTTTGCTGGAACTGATTTTCAACAACTGGATGAAGCAGGGGTCTATACCTCAGCGCTTCACCAGGGGTGGGATCAAGTTGCTACGCAAGGACAAGAACGGTGGGGATGGGTTAGGTAATTTTCTCCCTTTAACTATGTTAAATACAGAGTTAAAGATTTTGGCAATGATCTTAGCCAACCGTTTGCAGGCTGTCCTGTCTAGTCTGATTGGCTCCGAACAGACTTGTGCTGTGAAGGGTAGGACTATTCATGACAACCTTCATATGGCACGCTTGATCATCGAGCAAGTCAACAGTGAATCCGCGCTAATCAATTTAGATCAGTCCAAGGCCTTCGATAGGGTTGACCATCGATTCCTGGAGTATGTCCTTTCGGCAGCCGGTTCGGGCCGTACTTTCACACCTAGATCCGATTTCTATATGCTACTCCTGGTGAGATGGTAGAGGTGAATGGGGTACGATTGCGGCCGTTCGTATTGTCTTGATCCATTCGTCAAGGTTGTCCGCTTTCGCTTTTGCTTTACGTTCTTGCCTTGGAACCTTTCCTTCGCAATTTAAAGACGAATCCGGTCCTGCGCGGAATTTCCCTGCCTGGTGCTACCACTTCGGCCAGGTATTCTGCCTATGATGATGACGTTTCGGTTATTGTGCTGAGCAGAGCCAAGATTGACGAAGTCAGCAAACAGATCAGTGGTTATGAGATCGTGATAGGGGCCAAGATCAACCGCGATAAGGCTTGCGGTTGGGTGCATGGAATGGAGTTTCTCTTCCCGGACCTTTCCTCTGGTCAGATGGTCCGGTCAAGATACTCGGCGTCTGGTTCGGTCCTGATATCCAGTTGGAAATGAATTGGTCGGAGGTACAAGGGAAAGCCGAAATCGCAATTAATTTGTGATCTCGGAGGAATTTTTGCTTGAAGGGGAGGACGGAAGTATGTGTTTCACGCATCTACCTGATTCTCCTTTACCGACTCTCTGTACTTCCACTTCCGTATGCCACACTAATGTCATTAGTAAAGTTCTAGTGGAGGGACAAGGCCGCTATGGTATCTCGGAAGATCTGTTGCCTTCATCCATCTGAAGGCGGTCTGGGTCTGCTTAGCATTGAGATTCGTCAAATGCTTCGCATCGGTTTCCTAGATCGAATGTGTCGCGAATCGGATGAGGAGGGCGCCTTCTGGAAGGAAGACGCCCTAAGACTTTCGCATCCTTGAGAAGTGTGCACTCGAGCAAGGAGGAGACCCATCATTTGCCTCGAGCCGAATACTCCTTCTACCGCGAATGCCATCGTGCACTGAAACAACTCTTATGGGTGTCGGATGGCCTCTCCAACGTCCAGGCGTTGTCTCGTAGGGCATTATATCAAGTGTTAGTCAGGGGGTCCGTGTGTGATGAGCTGATTGACGAGCTCGGTCTTACGAAGCAGGAGGCTCACTCAATATGGCTTTGGGCGCCCAAGTTGAAATGCCTCAATAATGATGAGGCATCATTCACCTGATTGATGATTCGTAGGGCCCTCTGGGTCGCAAAAAGACTTTGTTCAGCGAGCTTGGAGAAATCTCCAAACTGCTGTCGCAATAGTGGGGAAATCGAGACCATTGGTCACGCTTTCTTTCATTGCAGGGTGGTAGCGCCGTTGTGCAGGTTTGTTGAAGGTCTAATGGTCCGCATGCTGCAAGGAAAGTTCTTTGTCCTTGAGGCCAGTTCTGTTTGTAGCAATGTGGTGCCGCAGATGACGAACGCTGAGCAATATGTGTTCTTTTGTTTACTAGGGGTTATGAGATTTGGACTACGCGTAAGAAGGAATTCTATGATGGCGAGAGGTTCACTTCTTCCCAACTGATCTTGTTCCTTAAGCATCAGCTTAGTCAAGATTAGGACGGAAAGGCGGCGGCTCATCTCATCAGAATTTGTCAAAAGGTGGGTGAATTTTGTGCGGATGTGCCGAGTAAAAGAGGGGGGTGACGTAGAGTGGCATTTTGATGCCGGTTAGGCATCAGGATATTGTTCTTCCTGTGTTCAACTTGGGCAACCCATCCCTGAAATTAGGTTAGTGTAGGTTTTGTTTTTTGATTTTTGATATTTTTTTTTCAGTAAACTTAGCTAAGGCGTGTTTGCTCATTGGTCCCTTTTATTTCTGTCCCTATTTTTTCTTTAGTTTAATTCCCCATCCCCTCCCTCGTTAGATGGTCAGTGATGTCAGTTCTCTGGTGGATGCGGAGCGCTTTTCGTTTTTTTTTCCGCCTGTGTCTTTTTCGTTTTTGTTGTCATGTTTGAATTAGTGTGTGTCTGTGTGAGTGTTAGGGATGAATGAATGTGTTTTTTATATTTTTACAGTCCCGCATTATTTTCGCCCAGTTAACTGATGTTTCTGCCACATTTAAGGATTGGGGGTGATTACTAACATTATATTGTTTAGTTTATTATAAATAGATTATATTCATATTGTACATACTCACTGGGGATTTTTTAACTTGTTGTTTTTATTCCCCTCCCCCCACAGACAAAGAATTGTACATATGAGGAGTATTTAGTTTTTGCTTTTTTGTTTTTTGTCATAGAGACAATGAGATATTATGGTGGATGTAGTAAGAAAGGTTAGTAAGAATGTTTTGTTTTGGTGTTAGGAATATTGTTTGTATGTTTTGGTCAGTGTTTGTGACTAGCTAAGTTTAACATTAAGACAGATGAAGACCGTCCTTTTTTCCATCCCCATTTTTTAAGCTTTGTGCCATATTTTCTGTATTTTTCACAGAAATAAATGTCGTAATATGCTGTCTAAGTAGTCCGCCACTAGCAGTGGTTTACCTATTTCACGCTGCTGACGAGTATTGTATTTTGTTGATGTTTACCATTTCATTTCCAACCTCCGTTTTGGTTATTCCTCATTCAGTAACCTTTTCTAGCTTACAACAACCATCAACAGTGGGAAACATGATTTTCAGTAAGATGCCACATCTGCCAAGACGGACGCCGGTTTTTCGTACCTCTTTCACAGTTTTCACTCGTGGTTCTTACGAATTCCAACAGAACACACTTTTAAAATCACAATTATAGAATCACTACCAGTTTAAAGATAACACTGCTAATATACTGAATTTATAACTTCATGCGATGTCCTTCGCACACTAACTCGACCGTCATCACGAAAGAACTGGAAACATGTCTCTGACCAAGCAACATGTATTCCACAGTCCATTGAGGATGGTCTCTGACCAAAGTGAGGCACAATTTAAATAATTGTATCCTTATTGCACAACTACGAAACTTCAAGTTGACTGATGGGTTGAAAGGTTTATGGGCTGTTCTTCTTCGTTGAATGATTACTGTCCTTGTCATTTGCCAGCAACCCCGAGTAATTGGAAGACAGCGCCTAACAATTTTTTAAGCATTTCTCCCCAAGCAAGGCGGGATAACACTAGTACGCAAGGGGTTACAGAGTGGGAGCGAGAGTAAAGAGGTGTGTTGGAGGAAAGGATGAAGAGAAGGTCAGGGGATAGTTCAGGGCATCTGGAGACGTCGATTTGCATTACATTTGAATAGTTGGAGATTACAGCTATCAGGGAAACAAGTAATAGGAAGAGAATTCCACAGACGGAAGGTTCGAGACATAAAGCTATTAGAGTAGAAGAGACGGCCACATTTAACCGTTTCGACAGTGAAATGGAGGGACCGTGATGCCAGCCTAGTAGAACGCTTAAATTCATGCAGTCTGGGAACTAGCGAAAGTAACTCGTCGGGGCAGTTACCGTGAAAGTATTTGTAGAAAAGACAGAAGGAGGCAATGGCACGTCTGTGAGATGCCAGATCAGGACCAACCACAATATCCGTCTCTGGATCTTGTCGAGGACCTTAAGCCGAACAGTGGGGGCACCAGAACGTATATGGCAGTAGTATTCCATGCTTAGGGCGAATGGTTGATTTTTAGATTTGAAGGATGGACTCAGGGGCGACACCAACTTTCCTTGCGGTGGATGAAGCTATTGATTCAATTTAATTGTTCCATCTCAGGTCAGTGGACAGTGTGAGACCAAGCAGTCGTAAAGCGGTGCTCTCGTGGAGTTGAGCATCAGACATTCTAATGGGCGGCAGGGATGGTTCCCTGTGGGGAGTAATAGAGAGCTGTTTTGTTTTAGAGGCATTAACGTTAACCAGCCAATTCCTGCCACAGTCTACAACCGATTGGAGGTCCTTTTCGAGACTAACGGTCAGGTTAGTTTTGTCAGCAATACCAGATTTGATATTGAAGCAGGAGTAAATAGTAGTGTCGTCGGCATAGATGCCTACTTGGGAACCGATGACATCGGGGAGATCGTTAATGATAAGATAAGAAACAGAGTAATACCTAGGATAAAGCCTTGGGGAACACCTGCGTTCGTGGGAAAGGAACTGGAGGAGAATCCGTTAAGGACGACCTTCATTACACGGTTTGACAGGAATGATCGTATTAAGTCAAATAATCGACCTGAAATTCCGTATCCCTTAATCTTATGAAGGAGGCCGGCATGCCATACCCTATCAAACGCTTTAGAAATATCTAGAGCCACGACACGAGCTTCTCCGTTATTGTGGAGTGCTCGGTAAACAATTTCAGTTATTGCCGTGAGCACATCAGCTGTAGAACAGGCAAAGCGAAAACCATATTGCTTATCAGAGAGCAGATTATGGGGTATAAGGTGATTAACCACTTCGGCGTTGATTAAAGCCTCAAAGACTTTGCCGAAGAGTGTTAGGAGACTGATGGGACGGTATGGGTCAGAAGGGTCTCCGGAGTTCTTAAAGACAGGTATAATAGATGAGGACTTCCAACAGGTTGGGAAGCAAGATTCATTGAGGCAGTAGTTATATAATTAAAAAAAAAGATGTGTAGAAAAAGCGAAAGATTAATTCAACTGAAAATCATTATGAGACCGTCGTCCATGTAGAGTCCTGTGTCATTTTTATCTATTATTTTGCTTAGTTCGTGTACTAAGTATATACCTACGGTTTCGCATGTATCTACACCGTCAAAGCTTCCCATTGTAGTGTCAAATATCTCATCTTTCTTTATCCATGCTTCTTCTTCTTAAGAAACTGCAACAAACAAAACACAGACAAAACTAGAAAAGCAATAATAAAGATTTTCAAAAATAACGGATTCGACATAGACATAAAAACTAACCTAAATGAAGTAGATTTTCTAGATGTTACCTTCAACCTAAGAAAAGGCACATACAAACCATACAGAAAACCCAATGATAAACAACTCTATATACACACATCTTCCAACCACCCGCTTTCTATAATCAAACAGATACCAAAATCGATTAACCGCAGGCTTTCCGAAAATTCCTCCAATGAATCTATATTTAACAAAGCTAAGAAAGACTACGAAGCAGCCTTAAAAGACAGCGGATTCCCAGCAACACTCACATACTCACCACAGAACACAAAAAAGGCCAACAGGAAAAGAAATGTCACATAGTTCAACCCACCGTACAGCAAAAACGTAAAAACAAACGTAGGAAAAATATTCTGCAAACTTTTACACAAACACTTCCCGGAATCAAGCACCCTACACAAAATATTCAACAAAAACACAGCAAAAATAAGCTACAGTTGCACCGAGAACATGGCACAAATAATAAAAAAGCACAACAGGAAAATTATTAACAAACCACACGAACAAATTAAACCCACGTGCAACTGCAGAATAAAAAACGAATGTCCCTTAAACGGTAATTGTTTACAAAACAACGTAATCTACCAAGCCACGATAAAATCACCAGATAATGAAGAAAAAGTATACATAGGAGTAACTGAAGGACCCTGGAAACAAAGAAATTATGTACACAAAACATCTTTCACAAATAGTAAATATGCGAACAGCACAATGCTTTCTAAGTATATCTGGGAAATAAAAAACAAAACGCACACCACACCAAAAATATCTTGGAAAATAAGGAAAAAATCATCAGCCTAGAACAAACTATCAAAAACTTGCAAACTTTGCTTGGAGGAAAAAATAGCTATCATTACCTTCCCAGACCCAAATAAATTATTAAATAAAAGATCCGAGCTAATCTCAAAATGCAGACATGAAAACAAATTTTTACTATGTAACTTAAAAATCGAATACTAAAAAAATAAATAAATGCATAAACAAACAAAATGACAATAAAATAAGCAAAATAAATTAATCCAAACAAATTACCAAATCTCACCTGTTAGAATAGACGAAATAGAATAAAAAATAAAGAACAAAATCAATAAATAAAGTAAATAATAAACAAAATATTAGACTATAAAAAATCAAAACCAAAAATCGGAAGAAAAATTGCTATAACTGTTATATAACGATAAAAAAAATTGAATAAAAATAATATACTGCGTTACTTAAAAATCGAAAACCAAAAAGAAAAAATATACAGTGTAATAAATAAAATAACGACAAGTATAATAAATTGATCTAAATACATCAAAATGTATAAATAAACTAACAACCGATACCGATAAACTAGCCGCTTAGAAAAAACAAATAAAGATAATCAATCCAAATAAATAAATTAAAAACTGTTCCCGCCAAAAAATAAAAGTCAGAACATACCACAATAATCAACCCCAAAATTCAACAAATAGTTTTATCTTCTCAAACAAAAACAAAACTGTTAAATAAGCTATATAGACAAATTTTTATTGCGTTAATAAAAACACCGATCTAAATAAAAATAATAAATAAATAATATATAAGATAAAACATAAAAACAAAAATAAATAAAAACAAGCAAAATAATTTGACCCAAATAAATGAGTAAAATAGCCGCCATAATAGACCACCAACAATAAGCTATATAAACAAATTTTTACTACGTTAATAAAAACGCCGATCAAAATAAATAAATAAAAATAAAATAAATATAAAGGATAAAAAACAAAAGTAAAATTAAATAAAAACAAGCAAAATAATTTGATACAAATAAATAAATAAACAAATAAACGATTTCCGGTAAAACACCTGCCAAAAATGACTACCCACAATGCACTACTGACCGATATATATAAATAGCCGAGAAAAATAACAGCACTCGTGGGCCCACGGTTGCATCTAGCATGAAACAGACTGTCGCCTCTAAGTGTTGACTTCTATGTTCACTTTTATATTTACACACGCTCTGTCTCTGATATTGAGCACTTTATCCCATAAATATAGCACACTTTAAGACTATATTTCTTCATATATATATATATATATATATATATATATATAAAGCTGGAAAGTAAGTCCTGTCACATTTTTACATGATCACATTGATGGTAGATTAACGACACTTACAGTAAAATTAATTTCTACATTCTAATATTTAATTTGTTATTTATTTAATATCAGAGTAATTATGTATTGCATTGATCTTAACTTTTAAAATTAGTTTAGATTAGTCCAATATTAGACATTGTATGCGGCATGAATTTTTAAAATACCTTTCCAACAAAGGAAGAAATATTCTTTCAGTCTATATAAAAGAAATTTTAAGTGCCCGGACATACAAACGATGGTTTTTGCTAGTTTCGCTCGCTAATTCTTTTTCCTAGATCCCCTGTCCTGCATACAGTAGTTGAGAAAAGGCAAACTGCAAGAGAATTAGTAAAACATTTCAATATATTTCACACTTCGAACATAAAACAGATTCATGAATTCGAAAAAGTACCTAAATTCTTTAGTCGAACAGCTGGACTTTACTCGTCATTGTAGAGTAAACTTGCTATCAACACTGCATAGAATCATCGCTAGTAATGAAAAGTAGAATCTCAAATCATATCCAACATAATGTCAATGGTCATCACCGTCAGAAAAAAGAGAATCCATCGAAAACGTTATGCATTATATTTGATGAGATATGAAAAGGGTCGTCCATGTTGAAATGCTGGACGAAAACGTAACAGTTACTGTGGAGAAGTATTGTCGTCAGTTGGAAGCATTGCAAAAAATATTCCCATCATTGCCCTCACATACACACACGCGCGTGCACACACACACACACATACACACACACATATATATATATATATATATATATATATATATATATATATATATATATATATAGTCCTTCAGTGCTTCAGTGCTTACATTTAAGTACAACAAACCATCAAGACATGAGCAATACTGGATAGATAAATGAATACTGTGGAAAATGTATGTAACAAATGCTAAGTCAAAGAGGAAGAGCACGTTAGAGAAATCAGAGAATGGTATGGCCAATAGCAACGATAGCAACTACAAAGCAGAACTACAGATTAATATATGTAAATATGATATATATATATATATATATATATATATATATATATATATATATATATATATATATATATATATATACATACTATGCATATATAGAGAAAGAAAGTAAGAAAGGAATACACGCAGCCATTGAAAGTAAATAGTTTCCTTGTTCTGACGGCAGCCTCAGCCAGAGAATCTTGTAGAGTCTGTTATATGTTCTCTCAAAAAAATTTTTAAAAATCGTTTTTGTGTTTTTTATGATATTGGATATTATATTATTTATAAAGCAAATATTATTCATTATTCAAAACACAAGATAAAAATAAAATAAACTAAAATTGTTGAAAATAAATAGAAAATGGATTTGATGTAAGGTTACAAAAACTTTTTCTGGACAATTTTATGGACACTCTTCAAATTTTGACCTAATCAGAAAGTCACGTTGTTTTATGTAACCAACAAAAAGTAATATTGAAAAGAGGATATCCGTAAAAAATTATGTTTATTAAATGTCTTAAGTGTATATTGAAAGCATTTTATTTAATCGTTTTTTCCCAAATGCATTAACAGTTTTAGAAAAAAAAGAATACTGAATTTTTTATTTGACAATAGTGGAAAATTCATACACGTTTTTGTTCTCGGCATTTTCATGCTTTTAAAAATTCATAATAATATATATTTAGAAATTGTTTAAAACTAAACGTAAATTTCAATCTTTAGACGAAAATCCAATTTGAACTGTGCACAAAGTAACTGAAATTCACATCAATTCTTCTATGGCCAATATAGATTATGTTTTAAATTGAGAAAAAATTAAATGAAATTATTATTTTTGTATTTATTGAACAGCTTCTGTACAGAAATTCGTTAAGTGAAGGTGTAAACATTTCCTGAAACAACAAAACAAATAATTGATAACACACGCGCGTGCTCGTGTGCGCGCTCACACACACATATACACGCATATACATATAATTATTCTCTCTCTCTCTCTCTCTCTCTCTATATATATATATATAAAGAGAGAGACAGAGACAGATAGACAGTCAGAGATAGACAGAGATGAACAAATCAGAATTTCTAAAATTGAATATTAATTTGTTTCTTCCAAAATCTGAAACAGTAAATAAACTTAAACAAAGTTACGCTAGAAAACAACAATCAGTAAACATTAATAAAAACAATCAGAATACAACTTCCTATAAAGTCTCCCAAAAATTCATAATTAACGAAACAAAACTAAATCCGAAACAAAATAAATTCAACAAAATGAATCACTAACAGCACAAAAATAATTATTACTTACATTACGGGTGTTCTTCATCAACTTGTACATCTTCAGACAGACAGCACCTTCCGAAGAATATTCGGAGTACCAAGCATCACAGACTTTTGAAGTGATGGGATGCTACCTTTTATTTAATTATTTTTCTCAATGTAGAACTGTATGTCACAGTGATCAACAAAAGAGACATGCACAAACAAATAAGACAACTAACAGGACAAAAGACATGCTCGTCAACAGGCTACCTAAAATAAAGGAAAAAGTTCTTCAAAGCTGTTGCGTGTATATTGGCGAACTCTTCCACGCGACGAAAGTGAACAACCAGCAGTACACAGAACTACCGACGGAACTGGAATTCTGAAAACCGAAGTAAAAGCCGCGCTTGCCAAAATGAACAGAAACAAGGCAGTTGGGGCAGACGGAATTGTAACGGAAATGCTAACAACCTTAGATGACTTTGGTATAGACATGATCACCGAAATAAAAAATGAAATCTACAAAAGCGGAGATGTATCTGAAGACTTCAGCAGATTTATCTTCGTAGCTATGCCTAAGAAAACAGGCGCAAATGAATGTGAACTCCATCAAATAATAAACCTAACGAGCCACGTGACAAAACAGTGAGAGGACAAGAACAGTGCGGGTTCGTTAAAGACACGGGAACAAGGAACACGATATTCATGCTCAGAATGTTATACGAAAGAGCGATACAGATGCAGAAGTACATGTACCTATGTTTCATAGACTACGTAAAGGCCTTCGGCAAAGTTAGCCACAAGGATCTGATGAAACTGCTCAGCAACCTCGATATATTCGGGAAAGATATCAGAATAATCAAGAACCTATACTGGCAGCAAACAGGATGCATACGCATAGGGAATTAGTTCAGTGAATATACAAAAATAGAAAGGGGCGTAAGGCAAGGATGTGTCTTACCCGACCTGTTCAACCTATACAGCGAGACAACTCTGAGAGAATTGGAAACCCTACCGGTATTTAGCATTGGCGGACACAACTTTAACAGCATAAGATACGCAGATGACAGTACTGACAGCAGACACGGAAAAGAAATTACAAAATCTCCTACAGAAGGTAGCAATGGAGAGTGAGAAGAAAGGACTAAGCATAAACTACAAGAAGTGCATGGTCGTCAGTAAAAGGATGAGCCCATCGAAGGTCGGGAACACTAGAATCAAGAAGACGCGGAAGTTTAAATATCTGGGTAGCGTCTTGACAGAGGATGGTAAGTGCGACAGTGAGATTTGTAGGCGTACTGGGATAGCCAAGGACAGATTCCAAAAGCTGGACAGAGTACTGCGAGACAGGAGGATTTCTTTGGTAACAAAGAAATAAATACTGAACTGTTACCTGACTTCTGTCCTTCTTTACGGCAGCGAATGTTGGACGATTTCCTCAAAGATGAAGAAGAGACTCGAGGCGACAGAGATGTGGTTCTACAGAAGGATGCTAAGGATATCATGGATCGAGCATGTGAGCAACAATGAGGTCTTAGGTTGAAAACAAGGAGGAGGCTTATACTTAATATCAGGAATCTACATATGCATGGAACAAAGTTTTGGTTCCGGGAATACTCTGGGATGCTTCATGTCTGGACATTGATTTTGATGACTCCAAGAGTAATATGCCATCATTTGATTACCCCATCGACCATGATACCTCTCCCCCATAACCATAATATATTGAATAAGCATATTATACTTAATATCAGGAAATTTCTGGAGCGTGTAATGAGGAAGGAGTGCTTGGAAAATCTGATACTCACAAGACAGATTGAGAGAAAGAGGGACAGAGGAAAACAACATACTTGATGGGCTTGAGAAAATGGATGACAGAACAGAGTTTAAGAGAAATAGAAAAAAGGCAAAATTTATTAAGAGCTACAAGGGACTGGAAGTTGTGGAGGGCCATGACCGCCTACATCCTGAGGGGATACATAAAGAAGGAGTTGGTTTAAAACATTCTTTTCCCCAAGAGTCAAGTCTGTCCTAATTCGCCAATTAATTAGTCCTAATTCTGCGCCCAATGTTTTCCTTAGCTCAATTATCGCATAACTGCAGGAAACAGAAATACTTTGTATATCCTCCTTGTTGACTAAATAAAAACTTAAAAATTATAAAATCTCCACAAATGATCCAATTATTGATTAAATCTAATATTGTTTTCATGTGTCCGTATTCGTCTTTGTAATGTATACGGTGACCAATAGGAACAGCACCAAACAATTTTTTCTACTCGTATTTGAATTATCTAAAAATAGCAGCTATTCTTTTGAGTCATATGGTGTTCACTCCATGGTTTTCGCCAATTCTGAGATGTCATGAGAGCAGATCAAACCATTGTCAGTTTTAAACTACTGTAATAGATTTTTCCATGTTACCATAAAATATTAACTTTGCTTAATTTGCAGCAAATCCTTGTCTTTTAGTTTTGAAAATAACCGTTCTGATAAATCTTTTGATAGGGCTAAATCTCTTACCAAATATTTCAACCGTCTGACCAAATCTTTTTAAGCTCTGTATCACTTCATGCTTAGGGAAATCCTCCGACATATCACTAGTTCTTTCATCTTCTTGTGAAGGCAGCTGTGTAAAAACTGTTGAATAAAAACATTTACGGGTATTTCAACTGGAAAAATGGCTGAATCCAAAATTGGGTAATTGAGTTTGTACCTTGATTTTTTATTAATATGTTGGTGTTGCATATTGAAGTAGTCAATGGAAATTCTGTTCTTGGGGCATTGTGCCAACAAGACTCCTCACAATTGAAGGACTTTTCAGAAAATCTTCGTAGAATAAATGATGGTAGTTTTCTGGAGCTCTACAGTCTTGGTATCAATTCCAATTCTCACTAATTATTATTATTATTGTAAGTCTTGTTGAGGCAAAAGTAGTCGTCAGGTTTTATTGGATCTCGCCATATCATTGTTATGATAAATGTTAGTCTATCTCTAATTCCCTTTGTCACTTGGGTTTGCACGCTTAGCCTACAATTTGTTTTAATTATCAAGTCTAATTTGAAAGTAAGCCACTCTTAGGAAAATCCCTAATGTCCATCCTTTTCGCAATATGCCAAAAGGAATGTGGACAATTCAAATATGTTCTTCAAGTTGAGATCATTCTGCTGATTTATTTTATTGTTTTCGGGCGAGAAGTAAAAATGTAAATATAGTAAGTAAGGCTATAAGGCAAGTCCACGCTTTAACCAATAGTAATCCAACTCTAAACTTGTTAGCCAAAGTCTTATATTATGTTTGCCTATGCAAAACACTGAATATATGTAACGGTTATTCTGGTATATATTTAGATTTTTAGTTAAAACTGACATTTTTCCCACTTCCAACATTCGCTACATATTTATGTTATCTCCCTATTTTCTTTCCGTATTTAATCAGATAAAATGAATAAAAATGGCATTACCGAATGCGACAAGCACCTGGGGAAGGCTGGAGAATACAAAGTTTGAAACGTTGTAAATTTAAAAACAAGGAAAATTAACTAGTGTATGTTGACTGAAGGAATTTTTTAAAAAAACGTTTTTTCCTCATCATGATTTGACAAACCATAATTTGGCATTTTTCAATATTTAGAGTTTGCTTCTCTTTGAAAAGTAAGAATTGAATACATATTTGAAAATTGTTTTTCGATGGAAACTTTTATACACACGTAATACTTTAATGTTTGTTCCTATTAGCAATCTTCATCGAAAAAAAGTGTTTACATAACACGAAATGGATAATTATTTAAAATATTAAAAGAAAAAAGAGAATAATATCAAACCTAATGTACTTCAATCATTACAATTGGCACAGTTGCCCAATGTGATGCGTTATTGTGTCGAGTCACAGATCATAGACGTTTCGTCGAGAAGATTTCAAACTGAACAGAAGCAATGCTTTACTTCCTATCCCATCAGCACATGTCGAAAAATAGCTGATGTATTGGAGTTTAATCGATATATTGTTTTGCAGCTTGTCGCCGTAGTAAGAAAACCTCAGAATTGCATTAACACTCACAATTCTTTGTTCATTCAGTTCACTAGAGAGAAATATACTTATATAAGGATAGACAGAAAGTAGTGAAACATTTTTTCATAGAACCCTATGCTGAAGACCTAAAAGCTAGGAAGTGACATGAAGATGATTATATACCCATCGCTAAGAACATTTTTTCGATTATAAATATAAATAATTTATAAAAGTTATTGTTCGTTATTTTATATCTACAGCCATACATCAGCCACTTAAATGACGTCGCATATTGTAGTGTCAAATGAAATTAACCAATTATTTTTTAAAAAAACAACCGATTCAAAAAACAGACGACATGAATTAAAAACTTTCCTATCCCCTTGACATAACGATGTTTTACGACCAAACAGAGAAAAACACGTTTAATCGAATGATAGTGATCACACCCATGCCTCTTTCACGATGTGTAATCGTACAACAACCCCCACTGGTTGTCCAAAACATCTAACACCGCGGCTGATCGATGAACATCGCTTCGATCTCAGACCTACCCTATCCCAAGTTGTGATTTAAGTTTGATCATTAAGAGACCAAGATCGAATCTTCGTGCGTGTTGGGCTGGTTCAAGTAGGGGGAAGGCTTACAGGAAAAAATAAGACTCGAATAAAAGTAAATACTGTTTTTATATCAGTCCTTCGTACAATAATTGGTTATATCAGAGTTCGTATGCAATTAATTATCAGCCCAACCCGCGTCTAAATCAGAAGTGACATTGTTGTTGACTTGGCAAACTTTGTTTTGCTGCTTTGGTAAAGTTCGGCACAAGGCTGTAGTCGGGGTGTTCCATTCGGCAGACAACCACGTGGGGTGTATCATCACCAGTAGCCGGGACAAACTCTCTGCTGTCTCTGTCTCCGTCTGACGAATTCGCTTCGAGCATTCGTATTTATTGACATTCGCTCAAACTGGCGCGAAGCACGGCGCATAGAAGGATTTCGGTAAATCCCCTTTGTTGTTAGCTTACTTCATATTTTCGGAGAATTCCCTTCTCCCACTCTCTTATTATTACCTCTCATTAAATCTTCTTAGTGGGTGTGGGTGGTTCATCCACCCCCTCCTGGTATTTCAACTCAACTTTTGACTAGGAGAAATCAACTCCAAATTCATTGTTTATAAAAATGAAGTTTCCGCTTTACAACTCGCATTTTCAGCTGCGTAGAACACCTGTCAGCCATCATTGCTCTCTAAGTCTGGTTCATTTTCCATTGTTCAAAACCTCAACGCACAATTTTAGGTGTCGTCTATATGTGAATTAAATCGTCAATCTTCCCCATGGATTTTATTTATTAACCCTTCTTGTTCCAAAGTCTTCCAAAATATCGTTTCCTCTAAACATAAGTAAATTTTCTTATGTTTCACCAAAACTTTCTTCTGTTTTACTGCGGCAACGACAAATAGTATCACACATTTTCAAAAATAAATTTCTACTAAGCAACGTTCGATAATTCGGCAAGGACGAAGCATAAAACTCTAGCGACATTCTGCTATGCTTAAATTATTATGCTTTCCTATGATGTGTGTGTGCGCGCAAGTGTGTGTGTGTGTGTGTGTGTGTGTGTTCTTGCAGATCTGAAATACTCGATTTCCGATTCTAGAAGAAAACGTTGGCTTCATGAAACATTTGAGACAAGTCTAAAACCGTGAGAGCCATTATTTATAAATTACACCAGTCACGCTTATATAAACACGATTAAGAAAAAATCATGTGCATTATTTCTTGAAAATTTATATGATTTTTTTCAAAAAATGACGTGAGTTAATTTTATCAAGTTTTTTTTTAATTTTCATTTTGGGAAATTCAATAAGAAACAAATTTAAGAACACTAACATATTACTCCCACTTATTTCTGTACTTATGCGCATGTAAGCAAAGAGAGTAAACGTATTTTATATGCATATGTTTGTAAACTTGTCTAAATTCTCACGCATGCATGCAAAAGGAAGTCAAAGACAGAAGTCAGTAACTTAACGCGTATGATGTAATTGATGTGTAATTTGAAGCTGTAATTTATATTTCATGTATACGTGTTATTTACTGAGCATGGTCAAAAACATTGGATTCATATACTAAACATGGTACAACAATTTGTTTGCAATAATAACATATATGCTCAGTTAATGTTAATTACCGACAATTTTCTGCTATTTCTTGATTTTATTTATGTGTGTGTGTGTGTGTGTGTGTGTGTGTGTGTGTATTAGGCAACTGAATAACAAAGTTGAATATCCTATGTAACGCGTTTCGCCCTCTAAAAGGATTTCATGGGACTAAAGTAATGTTCTTATTGATGAAATTATATATATATATATATATATATATATATATATATATATATATATATATATATATATATATATATATATATATATATATATAAAAATAAGAGGTGAAGGAAGAGATATAAACGTAAATGCCAGTTATAATTATGCAACGAGAGGGCACGCAGATGTGCGAACGCTAAATTTAAGTTTTGTTTTTTTTGCACTGAACACACGGTTTGGAGATCTCAATCAGTTTCCTTATGTTTTATTATCTTTTATTGTTGTTGTTTTAAGTATCTAACATTTTGACAAGAGAAGATCTGCCGAGAAAAGTGAAATGTTGTAAGAATCTGGATGCAAATCTATCGTGTATGGTTTTCATGTATTTTACTTTTTATATAATTTCGCCTGAATGAATTACTTTCTCTTTTAATTAACGGAGTATATTTTAAATCGAAATTATTGTCTGACTCATTATAGTGAGGGCCTAATTCATTTATTGTGTTGTTTTATAAAAGAACACTGTATTGGTATAATCTTTTCTTTAAATTCCTTGAAGTCTTTTCTATGTATTCCTTGCGGCAATCATTAATGGCTATAGAATAGGTTCTTGCTTCTGGCTTTTCGTTGTAATTATTTTAATTTTATATTAATTATGTCTCTTACTGTTAAGCAGTTGTAACAAATTTAGGTATCGGTCTCCTTCCTCCCATGACTGTTGATTGTTAGAATTTAGTCTAGATAAGGCCCTCTCTCTACACTCGTCTGCAAATATCTCTTATGCGAATCCATTGCCCAGCATGTCAAGTGGTTTCATCACTCTAATGCCACTGTTCTCGCTGGCATCCAGACATTGAACTTCTCAACTGCTCAATTTCTCACAAAAACAGTAGACTTCCCTCTTGTTTCTGGATTAAATCCGACGGATACGCTTCTCGACTTGTCTCTTCCTTATCTCCTCACCGGACTTAGGTCGAGCTCCGAAGCTCTGTCTTCATGGCAACTCCGACCACGAAGTAATATCAATACTTATCTCTTTCCGCTCTCTGGTCAGGCAAGAACTCCCTATTAAACAGAATATATTTATGTTATCAATGCCCTGACTGGGACTCATTTCGTGATTTCCTTTCCGATGCCCTTTGGGGTGATATTTTTAATAATCTTGAGAGAAATGTGCCACTGACATGAAAGCTTCCATGCCGGCTTTCATCCAAGAAGAAACTTCTTGGATGAAAGCCGGCATGGAAGCTTTCGTGCCAGAACGGAAATACCAAGTGAAACCACAATCTTCTGCTTTTGCCCATATCAATTACTTCTCCCGGCTATACCAAATCGACTGGTTCGATTGTCACTGCTCGTAATGAGTGTAAGCGTGTCCTCAAAGAGGCAAAGTATTTATCTCGCTTATAGAATGGGACATCGTAGAGCCACTCACATGTCTGATTCTAGAGATATGTGGCGGCTATACAAGAGAAAACCTTCAGTCCTTTTCGTCAATCAATTTGAAGTAATGTCATCCATTGCAGACAAAGCAGACAAAGCAGACAAAGCAGAGTGCTTTGTATCAAGTTTATCTTCTATGTACAATTTCAACTCATATGGAGAATCTCTACGTGATCTCCCGCCACTAGAACACTCTGCTGAGTGATGTGCACATAACTCCGTCCGTGGTTTCTGCTATCATTTCCAAACTAGATCTTCACAAGATTTGCGGACAAGACGGTATCCTTGCAAGTGACATAAAAAAAATTGCTCTCCTGAACTGGCTCTCCTCTTCTCTCTGAACTGTACAGTATGTATCTCGCTGCTTCTTGTTTTCCAACTTGTTGGAAGTTTTCCTCTGTAGTTCCTTTCTTTAAAAACTCTGCAGAATCTTCTGACCTTTCTTCTATTAGGTTGGCCTATTAGTCTCTTACCTCTTTTTTGGTAAAGCACGAGACTCAAATCAACGCCGAATAAGCATCCTACCTCCTTTAGGACAAATAGTATGGTTTCCGTTTCTCCAGGTCTACTGCCGATGTGTTAATGGGCATCACTGAATTTGTCTATCAAACTTTAGAGAAGAACGGTGGCATGCTGTTATTGCCCACAAGCTCAAGGCCTATGGTGTATGTAGACGAATATTTGGCTTAATCCAATCGTTCCTAACAAATCGTGTAATGAAAGTTGAGTTGAATAGATACGCTTCTAGTTCATTTCATATTAATGCAGCGAGCCCAGGGCTATAAGGCTCAGGCCTGTGATTTTTCTGATCTTCATCAGCGACGTCCCTGACGTCCTCAGTTACCAAATATGTATTTATGCAGATGACACAAGTATTTACTCCTGTCTTAGTGACACGTCCGACAGGCCCGACAGAGTAAACCTGGCAACTGGTTAACTGGGGCAAGGAATGGCTTATAAATTCTAACGCTTCATAAACAAAATCACCACAGAGACGGTTTTCTGTCTGTCATCAGCATAGCTGATACTAAACTCCAGGTGAGTAACAATTTGCGTTTTCTTGGACTCACGTTTTCCACAGACATAAAGTAGAATGATTATATTGAATCTATCACTATATCTACTGCTAATAAAGTTGGTTCGCTGTGGCGTGCCAGACAATGCTTCTCGTCAGAATCCTTCTTGTACATTTATAAATCTACCTTTTGTTATGCATTAAATATTGCTGCCATATCTGGTCTGGAGCTCCTACTATATATCTCGGGATTCTTGACAAAATTCAAAAGGTTTGTAGTGTAATCGATCCAGACATCCTGGCATCTCGACTTCAGTCACTTTCTCACCGACATGATGTGGCTTTCTTTCTAATTGTTCTGATGAGTTTTTCTCTTTAGTGCCTCGACTGCATGGATTTAAGCCTTCTATTAGATTGGCCACTATGTCTCACCTTTTTACTGTTGAACTAGCAACTGTGGCATCCATTCTAATAGTTTCTTTTTTCACACGTCGCGCATGTGGAAATCCCTTCCGATTTCTTGCTTCCCTGTCACATACTGTTATGGTAATTTACCCCCGCACGCACGGACTCTTCCAACTATAAATAGAAACAGGTACTGCCTTTTGGAGGAAGAATTTTCCAGCAGTCAGCTCTGAGAGTCGGACCGAACATTCGTGCTGTAACATATGTTTGTATATGTTTGTATTACTGTTTCTGTTAATATATTTGTTTAACTCAAGTCCCCTCTTTGTGTCTTTATTTCTGACCCTAACAAGGCCACAACATACACAATCTTTGAAAATTTAAATGCAACGTCAATTACTATCTTCTGTCTTCCTGGATCTTGATCCTTTATTCTACTTTTCCTCACTTCTGCTCGCTAAGGTTTTCTCATTTTCTTTCACCGTCTGTGGTGGGGGTGTTATCGGCTTGTTTGAGGTGAAATGATTAAAAGAAATGGTCATTTTCAATTGTAGTCGTCACAGAATTGGTAGCTCGTTTCATTCATTTTCTTTATATTATTCATTCTTTTATTTATTTTTAAAAATTGACATTCTAATATATATATATATATATATATATATATATATATATATATATATATATATATATATATATATATATATATAAACTGATAAAAAATATCTGTGTGCCCTTAAATATATTCCGGTAATTATTTTGAATCTTATTTTGCTGCTATGATGAGAATATAAATTTATTAGATTATTTTCAGTTTTTAGGTTTACGATAGACACATTAGTCTTAGGTCATTATCATTTCGGTTATGCATGATTTCGAGGATAGGTGATGGGTTATTTGTTTCTGTTTCATAAGTAAATTATATCATATGCTTGACTAAAGTAATATGTTTTACGGGAATATATTAATAAATCATTATAAATATATGTGAAATATATTGATTGTTTAGGTAAAAGATTTTGGAATTCTAAGAACAAGGTAAAACTGTTAAAAGATGCCATTCGTAATCTGAATTTTTGTTTGTAAAAGTCATTGTTAAATATGAAATAACACTGGCTTTGTGATGAGTGGGCAATATTTTAGGATTTTATCTATGGTATGGAGAGCTTCATTTTTTATTGTGGTGGTTTTGTTTTCTTTATTTTTTTTAATTTAAGCATGTTGACAGGAACTTTGGTACAAAGGGTTGCTTGTTCCAAGGCGTGGTGTTATTTTTTCTTTTAGTTTTCGCCAGTCTATAGACGTAGTGAGCGCTAACAATTCCTGATATGTCGCTTTCGAATACATGTTTTGTGCGTTTTAGGCAGACCATAAAGCATACAAATATGTTCATCAATGGTGGTGGTGATTTTCATTTTTCATTTTCTTTTGACTCCCCTGTAACGAAAGAGAACACTCCCCGCTATCACTAAAGTTTCGCCATAATCTTATTTGTATGCTGTAGTTATTTTGTCAATATATAAGAAAACTAAGCGTGTATAACTACTATACAGTTTGTTTATGATAATCATAAAGGTTTGTATTATGTTCATTCATTATAACAAGTAATGATACGTTTAAGAAATATTGTAGTAAGTAAACAGTGATGAAAAACGACGCAATTTCTGATTTTCTGTTTATTCATGTGTAATTCATTTCCAAACTTTTCTTATGACTACCAGATGACAATCCTGAAATATAAAGTATATTCATATTAATAGCACCAAATCATGAACAGCCGATACTAATACTATTGTTCCGTACGTGTGCTAATGTAACATAGGTATATATGTCGATATATGCATTGGAAACTGTTTTTATTCATGAAGTAGTGTATTCATCTCTACATTAGTGATGTATATGCATAAACTTTCACTCAACGTACTTTTCATTCTTCCATAATCCTTTCCATAAAACATAAATATGTCTTTTATCATGCACACACATAAATATAACATTTCACTTTATTTATTTAATGTTATTTTTAAACCTCATAAAGCTCGAATTTATTTTTTTATTCATTTCATTTATAAGGTTAGCTTGAAGCAGTTCCAAAATCCGTTAGAAAAATATTCATATCGTTGTCTTGTAATGAAAAGATGATTAAATGTGAGATTATGCCTTTTGAAGCAACTAGAAAAAAAAGAAAGAATTGTATTTTTTTACCTGAGTACAAGATCAGATACAGGACAGTTACTGAAGAGAATAAAATATCTTTAAAAACACTAAATATCAGAAGTAATAGTCTAAGAACGTCTTAAGTTACACCTTTTTACTCTCTTAATCTGAAATCGAATTTTTTAGTTTGAAGTTGAACTTTTTAAGTTTGAAGTTCAACAATTTTTAATTTGTGGATAAATGCTGTAGTTTGCCTCTAAAGTTAACTAGTCGATGTTCGAGTCAAGTTCAGATTACTGATTTCTTATGCAGAATGTCATGACAATTTTTTGATGAGGTGCAGAGTTCTCCGAGAAGAAAGAAAAAAACAAGGAAACAGAATAAATATGGTCAGTAGTAAATATCTTCTGGGTTGTGTTTCATCAGTTATGATTTATTACATCTTTTAATTAACCCTAAAACGGTTATTAAACAATTTTATGTTGGGAGATAAAAGTAAAAGTTAGGCAAAAAAACGCTTGCCGTTATTGATTCATTAGAAAAAAGGTATGCAGCAAATTTGATATACCGTTAGTCCTCAAAGTAATCCCCTTTGGCATCCAGCACATTTTGGCAACATGCCTCCAGCTGTGCAATGCTGTGGCGGTAAAAATCAGGTGTCTTAGACGCAAAGAAGCTTGTGAGTACCTGCAATGTCCCATTTGTGAAGGATTATTCACAAAGATGGTTTTCCTGGGAATGGAGAAGTGGTAATCTGTTGGAGTAAGGTCCGGAGAATAAGGTAGATGGCACAGGTCTCCCAGCTAAATCGCTGTATGTATCTCTGACCACCCGCGCCAAATAAGGCCTGGAGGAAGAGTGCACCCTTGCGATTAAGCAATGCAGGGGCCTTCTGCCCAAGTACCTGTTGCATACGTTCCAACTACTGCACGTACAGGCCCGCAGTGACGGTTTGGCCCGTTTGTAGCAGCTCATAGTCCACCAGAAAAAGAGCATGGTCTTGCGTGGGTGTAGAAGTGGTCTCGTGATGTGAGCCACAGGCAGGATCCAGTGGTGACAATCAATGTCTGGCAGGCAGAGTGTCATACAGGACCCACCTTTCGTCACTGGTGAGCACTCGATCAAATATGGGTACGATGCGGTGCCGAGAGAGCAACGAAGAACAGGCTTTTACTTGTGTGAAGTACCTACTTGCTCAGCTTGTACGCCTTCCTGATGTGATGCAGGTGAATTCTGTCTCATCAGCAACCTCACCACAGGTTTGGCTGTTATCTTCCTCTTTGCCGTTTGAGGATCTCATCATCCAGGTCCTGTGATCAGTCGCTGCGCGGTTCATCATAAAGGAACAGACCTCCCAATGCCTGGCAGGGAGTTCACTTAAAGCAGCATTATCCCCAAAGGCTTGATGTATTCGGCGACTTGATGCGGCTGCAGATAAGCCCAGCTTAAAGTCATAAAGCAGACAATGCAGACAATTTCCAACTCTACTTATTCTAACGATGAATCTTAGAAAACTCTACTTATTCTAACGATTAATCTTAGAAAACTGTATAAAAAAAGCAACAATAGCATGTAGAAATGACTAACCAAAACATCTTCAAAATAATCTATATTTCACAAAAAATGTCATTTTTTAATAATTCAGTGCTTATTCGAATCATCATTAGAATGATTTCTGCACTGATTTCTGTTTTCGGAAATTAAAATGAGAACTAAATAAATAAAAATAACGTAAGAAATGAAAAACACAACTGAAAAGCCCACAGTTGTATGGTTTTATAAGAGAAGAATTTGACATACGCAGTTAAAGATTTGTCACAACGTGTTTTTGTATTGAAAAAATTGAAAAAGACGAAACCTATCACCTTAACTAACCAAGGCGACAAGCGTCTGTTTTTGTTGCTTATTTAATAGTTTTCTCTTTTTCTTCTGAAAAATTATATATTAATAATATTAGGAAACGCTAAAGAAAGAATAAAACCAATGAACCATAACAAAATAGTGAAGAAATGTGACGAAATTTAAATAGACAGTATTAAGTAGATTAAATTTGCACACACACACACAAAAACAATGAAATGGCAATAATTAAAAAAAAAAACTATTAAAATACTCTAACGACACATTTCGTAGACCGGATGTAAGATAATAAAGGCAATCTCTGAAACCAGGAGATTAAGAAATGTTTCAGAAGCATTTACTCGGATATAGTGTTTTACCCTCTAAATACCCTGCAACAAATGCTTCTTTTGCAGTGAGTGCCGATGTGATGAGTTTGTGTTGATATTTATGAACCGCCATCATTGTCGAGGATGGTATTATATTATTGAAGGAAGAATCGATCGGCGAAATAAGAATGTCTTTTTCTGCGACCATTTTGAAATAGCTTAACAAGACGAATCATCACTTGGCTAGTGATTCATAACGCGCTTTAGATCACCATTTTTCCTTAAGTAGTAGAATTATTTGATTTGCTGCAAAATTTAGGAGAATATCACAGAACATTCTTCCTTGTACATTCTTCCTAAGACCGAAACAGAAGCTGATTTAAGAGTTCACAGTTCGCATACTTCCTAAACAATTTTCCTTATTAGTCGACGTTTCTGCACATAACAATGTAACATCATAGTTGGACAGAAGAAAACACTATTTTATACTTACTAGCAGTAGTAAAAATCATGATTTGAACGAAGCTGATTTATTACTTTAAGTATCAGCTTAATCAAGTATGATTAACAAATATGGACTTCATTGGGCTTCAGTTAAATTAGAGTGAATGTCCACAACGTATGCGGACTTGTCGCTATTCATGAAATTTATCCTAAGGAAACGTTCTCTTGAACTTGTTCAATTTCTCTCTATATTCTACAATTGCCTTGATGTTTCTTGCTTTACAGCTAGTTGTAACTCTTCTTATGAAATTTCGAATTATCGTCCTATTAGTCTTTTATCTCTTTTAGGCAAAATACTAGAGGCTCTAATCAACTCTCAATTGGTTAAGCATCTCATTTCGTACGGCCTTCTTTCACATAAATATTATGGCCCTTACTTTTCTAGATCAATCGCATATGTGTTAACGCTTATTTCCGAAAGAGTCTATTAAGATTTAGACAATAATAGCGAGGCTCGGGATGTGGCTTTAGATATCTCGAAAGGTTTTGACAGGAAGAAAGAACGCTTGCGATGATAATTGTTCTTCACATTATGAGTCAAAGATCAAGAAAAGGCAAATATTTTGGGTGTTACTTTAATCCTTTATCATTTGTATTTTTTCAAAAGACACTTGCTTCTTATCTCCCTTTTTCATAGCCAAAAGGATTAAGGGTCAATTTCCTCAACATGCCTGAAAAATAAATAGTATGATTATCACGGAGATTAAATAATATGCTTTAATTTGTGAAATTGTAAACCTTGTCTTAGCCAATGTACATCACAGTGAAGCCTGTAGAACGTTTTAAAAAATGGTCAAATTAGTTTCGATCGATTTACAGATTACTTCCACTTTATTAATACGTATATGCATAAGAAGATTATGAGTGTGCGTGTGTGTATTGTTTGAAATTTATTATATTTATGGGAAACAGGTGCCAAACGTCGCATATAGAGATATAAAGATTGTTGACATAGAAATCTACACTTCACGGTGACAGCCAGTTTCACGTCACGTGTGTGTATGCGCGTGTATGTGTGTATCTAAAAGAGAAGCGGTTTCAAAGATAAGCAATCTTTTAAACAATGTACACCAACAAAAATTCTAAGCGAATGGGTCAAATTTAGTTCGAAGCCTGACTAAATACTGAAAGAATATCATGTAAAAGTTTTAAAATAGATGGTATCGTTCTTATACTACGTTAACTAATTGCATACTGAGAGAATGGAAAGAAGCAAGATTTAAAAAAAAAAAACAGAATGCTGGCCGAACACTATCCGTTACGCTTCTCTACTGTCTGAGCACTGGAATGCCTGTTTTGCATGGCCTTCTCTGAATCTTACAGATTCTTGGGTAATGTTATTAACCGAATTACTGTAATTACCTCCCCTTATGTTGCCAACAATCTTTCTTTTTGTTGCTATGTTTTATCAGATTTATTCATGATTTTGTTGTTATCTTAATGAACGATAGAAATTACAGTTACAAAAGGAAAATGTAAACAAATGATAACTAAACAAACTCGGTAACTATATATCAGAGAGAGTAGGATATTGCACTCAAACTTGTATATGTGTTAGTATGTCCTTTATCGGGAATGTACGATTACATATGTATGTATAATATAAAATGTATATGCGTGTTCTTTTATTATGTGTTAATAAAACGCTTGGAATTCGAAGAGAGAAGACGTGTTTTTCAAAGCTCTGCTGATTTCAACGGATTTTTAAGATTGTAAAAATGTCGGATTAAGTATTAAGTTAAATACGAATTTGAATAGTAAATGGAATAATTATTATTGAAATAATAGCTGAAAACTTTAAACATTATTATAAAGGTTTTTGTAATTCAAGACAGTATTTTTTTTTTCGAAGATTTGATTTCAAAGGAAAAAATGAAATTAATGTCAAACGGAGATTAGAAGAATTAACAGAGAAACGTTTTACATTAATTTTGGGAAGAAAAATGTCTCTTCCTTCTTCTTTGCGGGAATGTGATCGCTGCTTTTCTTGTGGCAGCATTAATAAGCGTAAAAGAATAAGACTTTGTTCAAATTGTCAACGGTCTTTTCATTTATCTTGCGTGGGATTGACTAGAAATACTTCAGCGTCTCTGGTTGTTTGGAGTTGTTCACATTGTCTGTCTCTCTCGGCTCGACAAGATAGTGTGGTCCATCAACATAATAAACCGACCCAAAGAGATGCCAGTGAAGTTTTGAGGGCAACTTCACTCCTTAGGCAATTCCGGAAGGTGCCTTTAAAAATCCCTAAATCTGTCAGAATCCCGGCAGCCGATGCCTTGGCTACTGCCATAGACCAGGCACTTAACAATGAACAGCTCGCTTGACTGGGATCACCTTTTCTCTTTCGCAACACTTGTGCTCGTCATTACTTACAATAAGGACCCTACGTCACCTGTCTCATCTATCATGAAAAATAACATTTCTTTATTCAATTCGTCTAAAATAAATGCCACCGAATTTTCTACTCTTTCTAATCCTAACAGATTTCATCCTTCATCTACAGTCGACGATTCTAAGAAACTCCGTGCCCTCGTCAATGCTAAGTTGATCGAGGGCGATGTCTCAGCTGCAGTTAGAGTATTGGCCTCATCCGATACTATACTAGCTACTACACCAGAATTTCTCACAGCGCTCCGTCGGAAACACCCTGCGCCACCATCAGATGTCAGATTTGTTCAGATGGAAAACAATGTTTCAAATATTGAAATCTCAAAGGAAGCGATGGTTGCCGCTCTGAAGTCTTTCTCGGGAAGCAGCAGTAGAGGTGTGTGGACGGCCTTCGACCTGGTCACATCAAGGACTTAATTTCTGCCCAGACTACCGAAGCTGGTGAACATTTGAAAACATCCATAGCAGCTCTTATAATACCCTTCTCCGAGCTGAGATACCCCAACATGCTCGCGACTTAATATTTTCAGCCAACTTAACGGCTTTAAAAAAAAAGACGGAGGTATCCGCCCTATCGCTGTTGGTAACATTTTTCGTCGACTCGCGGCAAAAATTGCTTGTAGAGTTGTTATGAAGGAGATGGGGCATGAATTGCGACCTGTCCAGCTCGGGGTAGGCATACAGGGCGGATGTGAAGCCGCGGTTCATGCCACAAGATCATTTTTCGAGAATACATCACCTGTTTCCCCCAGTATCTTATTAAATTTGGATATGGAAAATGCTTTCAATAGCATCAGAAGGGATCATGCCCTGGAAGTTTGCCTTCAACGAACTCCTCCCATATTTAAATTGGCTCATCTTTCGTATAGTCATCCAAGTATGTTGATCGCTTCCGATAATATTATCTCTTCTGCTGCTACTGGAATCCAGCAAGGTGATCCACTTGGCCCGCTGCTATTTGCGATAGCTATTGACGGGGTAGCTCGTTTCATCGCTTCTCCTTTCAATGTATGGTATCTTGACGATGCAACGCTGGGAGGATCTGTCGAGGCCGTAGCTGCTGACCTCCGACGAGTTATTCCTACTTTATCTCTGCTTGGACTTGAGATTAACTCGTCCAAGTCAGAGATAATAAACTTGAATTATAGTGCAGATGATTTCGAGAGTGCTATCCGGGATATCAGACTCATCCATGAGGATATAAAAATAACACCTAAGAAGGAATTAGACATTCTTGGTTCTCCAGTCTTTCCAATCGCCATTCGAGAGTGTTTGGATACTAAACATGTCATTCTAACAAGAATGACTGAGAAATTGCAACTAATTGATGCACATCCACCCCTCTTCCTCTTGAAGAACAGTTTTTCGCTTCCGAGTTTCCTCTACACTCTCCGAAGTGCCCCTTGCTACCTCGAACAGGATTTCTTAAATGAGATAGATATCACAGTGAAGAGATGCGCGGAGCTAATTTGCAACGTCAATTTCGACGACACAGGCTGGAGGCAGGCAAAGCTCCCTTTGAGTTTCGAAGGCCTGGGCCTTCGATCAGCGGTAGATTTGGCCCTTCCAGCATATCTTTCTTCACTTTCATCCAGTCGCGAATTAATTGATGAGATACTCAGTGGATCGTCTCAGTGTTTCTCGGATAGTTCTTTCGAACAAGCTTGCAGCGTCTGGACCCAAGAATTACTTTCTATCCCACTAGACACATCAAAACAAAAAAGCTGGGATAAAATAAAATGCGATGTCAATTTTACTAATTTGAGGCTCTCTCTGGATCAGCATCGCCTCACCTGTCTACTATCTGCTTCACAACCGAGTCGTGGCGCCTGGCTCAACGCAGTGCTCTCTTCATTACCATCTTCCCTTTTAAAATGGGTAAGTCGTTGATTTGGGATGCGACCTGTGCGGATACATTTTCAGTCGGTAATTTGATCAGGTCCGCGGTTGAGCCGGGGTCCGTCGCCCGAGACGCAGAGATAATAAAAAATAGCTAAATATCCTTCTCTTGTTGATAGATTTTTTTACTCCTGTGGCAGCGGAGACTTCAGGGATTATTGGCCCTCGTTCGATGGCGTTCCTTTGGAGGATTGGTGCGATTGCGTCTCGATTAAGGAACGAGCCTCGCGAAACGGAGTGGCTCTTGCAGCGTGTCTCACTGGCGATGGTTCGAGGTAATGCTTTCTCCATCATAGCGGCTGGCAGAGGATAGAAAAAATTGTTTATAGTTACGTTGTTCTGGAATTGTCATCAATGGTCGACTGAACTTGCTTTGTTTCAATGACTTTTGTTTTGTTATTATTAGTTACTTTGTTCAATATTTCATAATAAAAGAACACGCATATACATTTTATATTATACAGTTTATTTTTTTATGTGTGCATATTTAAGATCATTGGTGATCAATAAAATACAACAAATTAATAGATTTACGGTAGATAGCATATTGGGCAAAGATACATAATTATCATCATGTAGGATTAAGCTAGATGAGTATATTAATGTATTAGTTTAATAACCATTACTTTCCAGAAGTTGGCCATATTTAATTATAATTTAATAATTTAAAAGGAACTTTATCAACAATTATAAAATCAAAACAATTGGTCACTCATTGTAAATTTATCCGTGATAACATGAAAAAAGTGCGGACAATGTTTTACTATTCAAGATAGATGATAGTTAAAAATTATTCTAATTCATTCTAGTAATGGCATCAAATGTGGTATAATTACAGAGGTAATTTGGAGTAAATCCCAATGAATTTACTCAATATATTTTGAGTAGGTTGAAAGTTTTTGCCGGGTAGGTCTACTGAATCTCAAATCTCTCTCTCTCTCTTTCTCTCTCTCTCTTTCTCTCTCTCTCTCTTTCTCTCTCTCTCTCTCTCTCTCCGTTTGCATACCTTGTAAAATGACTTTAAATCAAAATATTTTAATTTAGGTTCCTGATAAAAAATATCCTAATATGTGACAAAAATTAAATGAAAAATTAAGTAAGAAAATTTTCAACCAATATCCTCGCCAACAGCCTTAACTTTTTAGAATAGTTTTCAATTGGCTTCTTCACAATTTTGAATTCAAAGTAATCCTTCCCCTAAATTTGATACCATCGAAGTCTAGGGAGCCCAGTCTACTCTGCTGTTTAACCCATAGCTCGGGGAGAAGAGATAGATTCACAACTTTCCCTAGTTAATTAGTGCGAAAGTGAACGTAAAAAACGAAGCACGATTTAAATTTGGTCCACCAATAACCGTTGCACTACTCGCAGACTTTCAAAACTCATCTTCATAATCCTGGCATCGTGGCTTTATTGTAACAGAGAGAGTTAGGGAACCACACACGAACACACACGCACACACACACACACACACACACACACACACACACACACACATATATATATATATATATATATATATTTTTTTTTTTTTTTAATTGAAATTGGAGTAGATTTGAAGAGCGAAATTAGATCAGAACAATTTTGTTTACTGATGGGAATCTGATCTAGCCCATTTGGTATTGGGTCATTAGGAAGACAATGAAAGATGACCGAGATAATTTTTATTGGTTAAAATTTGAAATAGAGCTTACTAAGGCTATGAGGAACTTTGAAATTCACATGATTTTGGGTTGAAGGCAGCACTCGTGATAATCAGGTGCTGGTCAAGGGTCGATTTAAGATCAGCCAGGTTTATCTATATAAACGCGCACAGAAATCTGTTGACAGAGTGGTTGGCTCGTCTGCCGTCGAGTGCAGTCGAGCTGGGTAGAGAGAGGTCGGAGACTGGAAGTGACGTCAGAGATTGGAACCAAACGCTCGCTAACATATTTTGTTGATATAAGTAGGAAGAAGCGAATTACTCCTCCAACAATCTAAGACTGCTACTGCTACTATTATTACTACCACTGGAATCGGAAACGTCGAACAAGCTACAATAATCAAAAGGTTGTTTGGGGGCTCGTCTGTCGTCGAGTGCAGTCGAGCTGGGTGGAGAGATATCGGAGACTGGAAGTGACGTCAGGGATTAGAACAAAACCCCGCTATATGTACTGTTAATATAAGTACCGATGCTTCTGCTACCACGAAGATTACTACTACTGTAGTACCGCTCAGGAGGAACGCAACTATAAACTTTAAGTCGCGCACAGTGATCTTTATTTCTCCATCGCAAGAGTCGTATATCGTTCTGAGACGATTTCACAACAAGCTAATCCCAACTCACTCTCTCTCTCTCTCTCTAGAATCCAGTGTATGAGTTTTTACGTCAATTACTTTTCTTTTCTGGAACCCTTTTCTTTTCTATACTATTCTTTTCTGCTATGTAAAAGACATTAACAATTCAACCATTGTCCGGCTTTCTGCGGATATATATATATATTTTTTTCTAAATTTCTTAGCACAGACTCTCCAGCCGTGTCTACATCTTCAGTCGACCGTGAATGGATGAACATCACTTCTGCTTTCTGGATCAAACCAAAACAACGTGGGCAGGAAGCAGGATTAAACCAGTGAACCGGTCAAATGATCTACGGATGCTCAGGGGACCTACAGTCACTCACTTAAGTTCAGTTCGACCGAGTAGACACCTCAACCCAGAGAGTAAGACGTCGGAGGTTGAGGACTGGGGCGAAAGTGTTAGATTATAGCCAGAATGTCATATTCGGAAAGACATTCAAATGATCTCCCCAAGA